>VXBQ01004806.1:0-155788 GCA_013400175.1 Phainopepla nitens
GTGGCACAGGGAGATGGGAATGGACATTATAGTCAGTTCATCACAGGTTCTTTCTGTCTCAGGGAGAGGAGTCCTTCCCCTGTTCCAGCATGGGGTCCCTCCCACGGGAGTCAGTCCTCCACGAACCTCTCCAGTGTGAGTCCTTCCCATGGGCTGCAGCTCTTCACAAACTGCTGCAGTGTGGGCCACTCTTCTGAGGGGTGCAGTCCTTCGGGATAGGCTGCTCCAGCGTGGGTCCCCCACAGGGTCACAAATCCTACCAGGAAACCTGCTCCAGTGTGACTCTTCTCTCCATGCCCCTTCTCTCCAATAGGTCCCTGCCCACAGGGCATGGGTTTCCCACAGGGTCACAGCCCTTTTTCAGGCATCCCCCTGTTCCAGCCTAGGTCTCCTCCATGGGCTGCAGGTGGATCTCTGCATCCCTGTGGTCCTCCATGGACTGCAGGGGCACAGCTGCTTCACCATGGGCTGTACCATGAGCTGCAGAAGGATCTCAGCTCTGGTGCCTGGAGCACTTCCTGCCCCTCCTTTTGCACTGACCTGGGTGTCTGCAGGGCTTTTTCTCTCACGTGTTCTCACCTTGCTCATCTCTGGCTGCAATTACATCTGTGCAATAACTTATTTTCTTTCTCAAGTATGTTATCACAGAGGTGTTATTAAATTTTCTGAATGGCTTGGCCTTGGCCAGCAGCGAGTCCATCCTGGAGCTGGCTGGCACTGCTTCTGCTTGACATTGGAAAGATTTCTGGTAGCTTCTCACAGCAGCCATCCCTGAAGCCTGCCCTCCCACTACCAAAATCTGGTCACAGCCCATCAGGAAAACCCAAGCATATTTTCAGGGAAAACTGGTTTTATTTCCCCTGGGGCAAGCACATGAATAATTTCCTTTGGGTTTAGAATAAAATCAGCAGGATGACCAATGGCAGGGTGTTAAGTAGAAGTAGGTTTTAATCCTTTTAAGAGCTTTGATTAGTTTTGGTTCAAACTCCCTTCCCTTCACAGCAGATGAATCTGAATGGCTACTTAGTACTTCAAAACAGCTCCTGATATTTAGACCTAGGGTCTGAATCTCTTTTTGCTCCCAAAAACATCTTCAAAGCTTATTTCCAGCAATGAGACATCCTCTGGGCTTTTCAGCTGCAGCTCTTCAGCTGCAGCTTTACTTGCAAACAACTGTGAAAATAAGAGAAACATGGCCATTTTTGAAAGTAAAACCAGCCCATGGAGGTTTGAGAGGCATGAGAACATCCATATTCAGTACCATGAGATGTTCTGGCACTGGAAATGTTGCATTGTGTTAGGGTGTGTGTTGGCACAAGACATGCTTGAGAACCCACCAGTGTTTTTGCAGGGAGAGGAAGAGTGAAGATGTGGAGGGGAGACCTGGGACTGGAGCAATAGAGGGTGGGAATTTTCCAGGTGATGCCAGGAGTGCCTGCAGTGCTGGTTGTATTTTATAATTGTGTGGGTGATGCCAGGCCATTGGCCACTTTGCTCCTGCTGCCCCTTGTTTTATCAAGTGACTGCAGCTCAGCCTCCTGGATTATTCAGATTGGGGAAGAGAGAAAAAGGGGTAGTGAGCAAGGCATGTGCTTGCATGACTCTGAGGGTGCATGCAGTCTAATGAAAGGAAACAAGCACCCTAGGACTCATTAATTGGGCTTTCAAGCACGAGCAGACAATGGGAGGGCTTCAGTAATAGTGAAAATCTTTGATTTATGTAGGAACTTTTTACTTTTAGCCTTTTACTCCCCTTCCTACCCCCTGGCCTGTGACTCAACACCACTGCACATGACAGCATAACCTCAGGCACACAATCATCCACCAGGTATTATGACTGTCAGGCAAACAGATTGCTCATACCATCCTATGCTGGGCTGAAAGGAATACAATATAGATTAGGATCAGGATTGTCTTCTGACGGTTCTCAGCCTCAGAACAGGTGTAAGGGAAAAAGACATGAAGGACATTACTTGCAGTGGAGAATCTCTCCAGGAGGAATTGTTGGATAAATATTAACTGGAGATTGGGATCAGGCAGCTGCTGCATTGGGCTTTTCACAGTCAGCCTGAGAGAAGTGTTACAGGCTGCAGGCACAAGCAAAGCAAAAATAATGTTGTGTGCATGAATGATCTGTGCACTCACACACTGAGTCCTGAGAGGGTCTGGTAAAAGGGTAATAAAGTAACAGAATCATAGAACCACAGAACAGTTTCCGTTGTAAGTGACCTTAAATATCACCTGGTTCCAGCATGGGCGGGGACACCTCCTGCTAGACCAGGTGGCTCAAAGCCCCATCCAATCTAGCCTTGAACAGTACCAGGAATGGGACAGTCACAACATTTCTGGGCAACCTGTTCCACAGGCTCACCACCCTTACAGTAAAGAATTTCTTCCTTCTGTCCAATCTATACGTACCCTCTTTCAGTTTAAAACCATTCCTCCTTACTCTATCACTACACGCTGCAAGAGAAGTTCCTCTCCTCCTCTCTTGGAGCTTCTCTAGGAAGGTGCTACAAGGTATCCACAGAGTATTTTTTTCCTCCAGGCTGAACAGCCCCAACTCTCTCAACTAGTCGTTCTGGAAAGAGAACAGAACACACTTCTTTGCCAGTTCAGGGGACAATGTGTGATACCCACTGTTGGAGGTGGGTTAAAAAATAGAGTGAAAAGTGTGACTGCAGAGTGAGATTCTAAGGATTCACCCGTATATACAGGCTCTTGTTCAGGTAGTCCTGCATGTGTTGAGATTGTTTGAGAACTGCAGATGCACAGAGAAAGCCACAGGCCCAAAGTCAATATATATTGCCAGAAGCCTGGTATCTTCGTTACAGAGTATTAACTGCAGCCTCCATGTGTGGTATATCAATTTAGATTATTTCCTGTAAATACATCTGTGCTGGAAAGCTCAGGTTGGATTCTGCGTGTATTTCTCGCCTGTTTTTTTCAGCTGGATAGAACTTGAGCAAACAGATCATGTGACTTGCCAAAACCACCCAGTGAGTCACTGGCTCAGCCCAGATTAGATCTCAGGAGCTTTCTAGCTTTGATCTAGCCACAAGACCACATGGCCTCTTTCTATAGTCTTTGATGAAAGGCTACATAAACACACATAAGGGAGCTTACTACATTTTTTTGGAAGTTCTGAAAAATGTTTTGCCCCTGCGGCAGGCAAAATTGGAAGGAGCTATAAAAGAGTGACATGCACGTATCTGTTGGAGTAAAAAAAATTAACAGTGACAAAATATATGTCCAAACACCTGAAAACGCCCCCTGCAAATGACAACAGGATGCTCTGGATAATAGTGCTGTGAATGCTGTACCTGCCATGTGGATCTTTCCACAAGAGCTAGTTACCTTATAAAGAGACATTCTTGCATCATCCTTCAGAAAGTATAAACACATTAAGCAATGTTATTCTCTAAAACATCAACACATGAGCTACTTACAATGGACTAAAAAGTCATTGTTGCTTTGAGGATGCATTTGTCCCAAGTGATTCATAACAATCCATGGCACTGCGGCTATGAAGACTTCTAAAGGATGCCTCCACTTCCAGGCAAGTATCCACGGAAACAAGCCCACAAGTTTGCTTTGTTTGCCTTATTTTACCTAGGATAACCTTTTAAGCTGCTTTGTAGACAGCCAGGCTTCCCAGCTGAAGCAGATACCTATCCCTTCTTGATGCTGGGCTTTCCTTTCTGTACCTGCTATGCTGCTGACTTTCCTTTCTTTACTTACTATGGTCTCTCCTGGGGGAAGTGCAGTGGTTCCCTTTGACGGAGCCAGATGAAGAAGAGGACATCTCGGTGGCAGTAACTCCCATAGTACAGTATTAATGTTGTTCCAGAGGCAGCTGCCAAGAATTGCTTCCCATGCCTGCCTGCGCCAGGAGATGTGTGGAATGATGAAACTGAAGCTAGTGGAGTGCAGGGCCATGTCACCATGACTGTGGATTTGGAGCAGGACCCGAGAGCAGCTCAGATGCCCTCATGCTCTCAGGACGGGCAGCGCAGCTAGGCAAAGACCATTCTCTGGCAAGAGAAAGCCAGATCAGGACCACCAATGCCAGGAGACCGTTTAGGCCTGTAAATCACCTTTTTTATTTTCCTTCTTCCCACCCCTGCTCTAGCCTCTCTGTTCCTTTCAAGTCACCTCTGAGATGTAGGGAGACATCCTACAGTATTTTGGATCCTGTGTAGCCCACATGGCCACCTGGAATTTTTCATTTCTGAGAGCCTCACGTCATTAGGGTAAGCCAGCCTGTGTGTCTGTGTCAGCACATAACAAAACACATTGTAAGCACCCTGAGCTCAGGAACTAATACGTGCTCTGGCAGGAACACAGCTGTGCCAGCAAGAGCACAGGGTCATAAGCAAAGGCAATATTGTCTTCTGTGAGACTAATAAAGACAAAAACAAAGCAACTGTTTACTGTACTATTGAGGGAAGTGTTTAGGACACTGAGGGGGGGGAATGCAGTAGAAACTGACACAAGGTTCTTAAGTACAGGTAAATGTTCAACCTGGAAAGCACACAGAAACTGAACCCCAAACTGCACATAGATGTTCTGGGCACTGAGACAAGTGCCTAGCAGAGGCATGTTGGAGCAGCTTGTCTGTTGTTCTCCTCTCATACTGCTGTTAGCTTGTCCTACCTTCCTGGTTTGAATCAATTGAATAGCATCCATGTGGACTCATGCATTCTACTCAGGTCAGTTATAAACTGATAGAGTCAGAAGCATTCTGATGCTCTTGGAAACCCAAGACCTCTGTCCTCCTGCACCAGGATGGGCTCTGTACAGCTGCCAAGCTCTAAAAGCCTGCACAGCATTTGTGCCCAGTACCAGCAGGAAATATCTTCCTTCTGGTACTGCAAGTAATGAGATGTGATTTATGGAGTGAAGTTCCACTTAATAACACTGGAAATGACATACTGATGGGTGGCTGAAAAGACCACCGCACTGCACAAGAGAACAGGGCATTCAGTCCTCCAGTCACCACTTCACAGCTCAGAAAAGGAAATCACACTAGGATTTTAATTCACTATTTTAATAAATAGTTGGATCATTTCATACAGCCAACAGCATTTCCTCAGAGTTTAAAAAAGAAGGGGTTCATTGCTTAAACTTCAAAGAGCACTGGCTAGCTTAAAAGAGAGTCTCTTTCTTACAGAAATGGAAGGACTAATCACTCAATCTAAAAATTAGAAGTTGCTTTTGCACCACAGACCATAATCAAATTAGGTTTATCTCATTCAAGTAGATTAGAGCACTAATTATCAGCTCATGTATGCATAGACATATCTGTGAACATAAATACCTGTATGTTTCTATATTCAGAAATAAAAACAAAGTTGAACCCAAAGTCCAATGGGATGTTATTGCTGCCCTGTGTGTGGAGGAAGATCTCCGCATCTATGATGCTTGACAATCTTCACTTCATCAATGGCTTTTGATGCTCCAGACATCTGGGCTTGTCCATGAAGATGGTATCTTAGAGGTGGAGGATTTGGCAAAGCTTGTGGTGGAACAACAGTTAAGCCATAGAGAAAAGTATGGCCTGGTAAGGCTGGAAGAGATTGAATCGAAGATTGGGTTTCTGCCAAAGAAACATTAGTAGCCATGGGGCAAGTTAAGCCCTTGTGACCTTGCGGTCAAATTTCTAGCTGTAGCCTCTTCAGGAGAAAATCTAAATGATGCTGGTGCCCTTGGTGAAGTCAGCAGACCTGAAGTGTGTCACTGTCAGAAGCCCAAGCACATGCTGACAAACTGTCACTTCTAAGAGACATGGGCTGGTACATCACATTACTTCACCAAGAATTCTGTGGAGCAGCAGAGAGCACCATCCAGGAGACAAAGATCACAACATTTTTTTAGTAATGACATGACCAAAGGCCTGTTCACCATATTGAGGGTGGGTTAAATGCAGTCTCTCACTTTGATGTCATTACAACACGTTGCCAAGTCTGTTCTTTGGCGTTCCCACTCCATACAAATTATTGCTAGCGTGACCTTTTTTCTGCAGTCCCCTTATGTCTGAATGGTCAAGGTTGTGCTGTGTTTATGTTTTCATGCATGTGTGTGTTTGCACATATTTAAAGCTGTTGCTGGCATAGCTGACTGGGAACATAAACATAAAATGTGAAGTGTTAATGAAAACTGGAAAATATCCAAGACTATTCTACTGGTTGTTCAACAAACCATGATATCATGGAGATGGAAAATAGATATGTGGGGTAAGAAATAGCCTGTTTTAAAAGAGATGTAGAAAGAGCAATATAACATGAAGAAATGATGTATAAATCAGGCAAAACCCACAGGAAATGCAGCAACAATGATGATAAATTACAACTTAAAACAATGTAAGTGATTGATAAAAGGAAACCAAAAGATTAATAGATTATCAACAGCGAAGAGAGTGAAAGGAATGTGGAAAACATAGACATAATCATGTCAGGAGCAATGCTGCATCTTCTCCCAAACTCATCCCCCTGGCTGTATAGATCAATTGCCAAACGCAGATGGTAAAATCACAAACTGTGTTAAAAAAAAAAAAAAGAAAGTCTATTTCTATTCTGCATTTGGGAAGGAGATGGATGTTCATCCCTTATGATATTGCAGATGGAGTGAGTACATCATTTACCATCTGGAACAATGGAGAATATGAGGCAGCATCTGCTAAAATTAAATGTTTTTTACATCATCTGGCCTGGCTATCTTTGTGTCTTAAAGGAGAAGATTAAAATGCTTGGTAAAGTTTTATATTTACAAATCTGGGGGAATTCTCAAGACATGAGAGACTGACAGAGTAGCTCTGGAACTTAATAGGTATAAAAGGGGCACTCCAGGGAGTAATAGGTTGGTGAGTAGGACAGTATCCCTCAACATAACCACCAAAAGTTCATTCAGACCTCCAACCATTAGAGGTTAAAAATAAGACCAATGCTAATCAGTAGGGTTTTGTGGAAGGTAAGTCTTGTCAAAGAAATCTGTTACCTTTTCCTTTGGACAAGATTAGAGATCTGGTTCACACAGTAATCTTGGCTTTCTCCACCACATGACAAGTTGATTAATGAGCTCACATTATACAGGATGAATAGAGTATAAGCTAAGAGTTGGCCAAGTGACAGATGTAAAAAAGTAGTTATTAATGGGGGATTAATGGGGAAGCAAGAGCCCAGGGATGCTTGAGCGGGTGAAGTCAGCCACACAGAGTTCAGTGTTTCTGTAGCTTCAGTCTGTGTGACTCAAACATCTCCATCCTACAGCAAAGGGTGAAAGATCTTGATGTTACACATTTGTCTTGGCAAGACCTTTTCTGTGTGCACACCACTAGGATACATCAGAGCAATTGTCTCCATTATCCAGGTAGGAAAGCAAGGTGGTAAGAGAGACGGGCTGCTATTTTAGGAAGCTGCGAGAAGCAGTGGATGCCAAGAAACCAGTTGCTTTCTTAAGGGGCAGTTTGAGACTGCAATAACAGATTTCTGGCCTGACAAACCCACAAAGGCCATCAAGCAAATCAGTAGCAGAGCTTGGAAAAGAGCTCAGCAGTTGCTGGCTGTGGGCCTGACCCGGGATGACTCACTTATCTAACACATGTTGCATCTTTTCCATGCAGGGAGCAGGCATTGACATCAGCAGGGCCAAAAAGTTCTACTCCCGCTGGCCAGCACTGACTGCTCTCCTCCCAGCACATGCATCAACTTCCACCAGCAAATAACTGGAACAGCACTTCATTTAACACCCCCACGCCCTGTTACTAAATGTTTGATAGAAGATTAAAGAAAAAAGTTGTTGTATGCTAATGTGCTCATCAAGTATTTGCTCCTAATTTATCACTTCACTTGCTTTGTTGGCTTTCCTGACAACTTGACTGTTCACAGGAAATGTCACCTTGCAGGATGTCATGATGTGACTGTTATACACAGTCTTAAAGAAAAGCTTGGTAAGGTAAAATGTATTATATGCATTCCTCTGCAGTCAGCAGAGGAAAGCTTGTGTCTCAAAGTTTCCCAGTACCCTGTCAGCAGCAGCTGATATCTGGTTTAATGCTGCATGCTGTCTGGGATGCTGCAGGTAGAATGCTGTGTTGTCCTGGGAAGGCTGGAGAAGAAATGAGAAATCTCTCAGGGATGCGATGCTAATGGCAAAGCTGCTCTTCACTCTCTTTCCAAGAGCTGCTCTCTGCCAGGCTGGTGCATGGCAGGGAGAAAAGCAATAGCTCTTCTGAAGGTGATGGTAAAGTAGTCTTTATAAAAAAAAGAAGTGGGAGAAGAGGTAAAATAATTGGCTTGCAAATATTTAATTATCTGTTGGAAAGCAGCAAGATTCATTTTATTTCCTCTGCAGTGCCTGTGCTTGACATAGGAGAGCTGCCAGCTATGACATCTCCCCTAGGATCAACAACCCAGAGAACAGGAATAGCTGACAGCTGGACCTGCTTGGGCCTTTCATTAAAAAAAAACCAAAAAACCCAACAAAACCTGAAAACCTGTGATTAATAACCAAAACAGAGGGCAGAAAGTGTCATGCTGGGGATGCTCTGGAAAGACAGGATTCAGAGCTGGACTCCTGTGCCTATCCCACTGATGAATAGGTCATTTCCCATCCCTGAGGAAGGCAAGTCCCTCTGTGGCAGGGACTGTCACTGGTGCCACTGGGGACAATGGCAGGAGCAGAGGCAGTGAAGATGTGGATAGAAATTCCCCCTGGGTGCAGGGGTCTTCAAGGTCTGGGGAGCTGAAACTCAGCACTTGCACAAGCAGAGGCTGAGGTGAAGATCTCAGATGGCAGTTGGGAAGCTCTTCCTGCCTGCAGCTCTGTGACAATATGTGCTTGCATTTGTTTTCATCAGTAACTCTCCATGCTGTAATTACAGCCAATCACCCAGGAAAACCAGCAGAAACTCCAACTCCTCCAGAGGTATGACTGCAGCAAAGCCCAGGTATCCAGCTGGCACAGACTACTGCAGGCTCCCGAGATCCCAGCGCAGGGCTCAGCCCCTGGAGCTCTCTTACAGTGGCAATGGTCAGCTTTTCTGGAGGCCCTGGCACCTGAGTATGGTAAGAGCCAAAGGAGATGTGGCAGGGCTGGGAGATCCCCGGGGACCCTGGGCTGGAGGACTGCTGCAGCACTGTGAGTCTCTTCCCCTGGTCATCAGAGACACCCCCTGTGGAGGACTGGGCAAGGAGGCTTTGCTGGCATTGTGCAGGGGACCAGGGCACTTGCTGAGGTGTCTCAATACCCTCTTTGTTCACTCACCACACCCTTGGATGAGGAAAGCCTTATTGTTTCCACTTATCTCAAAATCACCCCCAACTTGACCCCCAGCCAGTGTGGCAGGAGATACAGAAAAAAACCACAGATGTACAGTGGGAAAAAAATAGCCAGGACTAATTTCTAAAGGGTGGAGATGGAGACAACATTAGGATGAAACTGCAGAATTTGTCCTGGGCATCACAACCACGTGCTGCTTCTTCTGATGTGGAGGAGGGGCTGCCATTCTTCTTGGGATCTTAGACCCCTGAGATATCCATCCCAGTAGATGCAGACAGTTTCAAAGCCTGTCTGCCCCTGGACATCCATTAAGAGGACATGGCAGTATTTACCCATTTTCCCAGAAACTACTTGATTGCTTATTTTTCAGGGATTGGTCTGATAGCTCTTGGTTGAATAAAGCCCCTCTTTACCTCCTTGGTAAATTTGTAAATAATACTAATTACTTCAAGCTCCTTCAGAAGCACTAGATTAGAGGGAATAAAGAACCAGCTCTATAGCTATCCTTCTGAGACACTGCAAGCCTGGCTTCATCACATAGTGTTACTGAGCACAGGAACTCAGAAGCTGCAGCATTGCTACAAAACCCTGAACACAAAATGCAGCCGTGCCAGCAGGGCAGAGCTGGCAGTCCTCGCCTGGCCTCAGACGTCCCTAAAGCTCCTCTGCAGGAGAGGAGGACATCAAAATGCCCAGTTATGAACTCAGCCAAGGAGTTAAGTTTAAAAGGCTTTTCCTCGTAAAGAAGCAGTGGGAAGCAGAGGCTCTTGGGGAGGCTGCAGAATGAGCAGCCCTGGAGCCAATAGCAGCTCCCAACATTGCAGCCATAGGAAGGGGCTCACATGGATGTACAGTGGCTCCACAGCTGAGCTACAAGATCAGGAGTTTCTCAGGAGCAGTAGCTCAATGAAATCCATGAACTGATATGGAGAATGTAATCAGTGCCTTGGGAGGCTGTGAATAGGCCAGCACCAACCAAGGCTGTGATGCTGAATGCAGGAAGATCTATTACTGCTACTACCAAATTGTGTCATTTTTACAGATTGCTTGCTGCTGGTTTTTTGTTTATCATAGAGAGAGGGAAAAAATCCATTATTTTGAAAGGGCATGACGAAAAGCAAATACCTTCCCTTTTTTTTCTTTTATAAAATATATGTTTCAATAATAAAACCAATGACTATGGGAAAATATCATTCTTATTCATGCACGAGTCAGGCACAAATCAACCTCATTTATGCCCAAGTACTAAGATTAATTTAGGTTTGTGCAGCCACAAACTTGTCACTCTCTGCCTCAGCCACATGCATTCCTCCCACCAGTGACATGTCTTCGTGCCCTGGGCAGTCCTGTGGTGCTGCCCATAGAACAGAAATAGCTGGGGGAGCTCCCCAGGTGAGTCTGGCAGCCTGCACCCAGCTCTGGCTGAAGGCAGGTGGTTACACACTGACCCAGTTGCTCTAATGTGGCTGTGTCCGGCCCGCAGTGGCTGGGAGCTGCAGCAGGAGATCGATGGGGGCAGGAGCACATCTGTGCCAAGTCACAGGTTCAGTGTGGGGCTGCCCGAGGTAGCTGAGACCCAGCTGGCACAGCCACAGGGCACAGCCAGGGTCTGTCTAGCTCCAGGTTGGAGAAGCCAGGCTGTATTTACACAGCGCTGCCTACGAGCTCCCAAGCCCCGGCTCTTGGCAGCTACAGCCTGATTTGTCTAGACTACATCTGGACTTGAGCTGGCTCCTGGCCAGCTCAAATGAATCTTTCAACACCGTGCTTCCCACGTGTCCAACCCTGGTATTAGCAGGGGCAGTGAGAGCTGCCATCTATCTGCATCAGCATCTGCATCAGCCAAGGCAGTCAGTCCCATACATGTTGACAATATATCCTGAATTTGCAACCTTTGAAGTAGACACTTCTTGTTTTGCGTTTGCAGCTCATGCAAGGGTCTTTGTCCCTGACTGGTTTTCCTTGGCAAATCTGCAGCATAAATACTAACAATATGCACTATAAATATATGTTTTCTAGCAGCCAAGCCGAAATTGAATGAAGTCCATAGAGAGGCATAGACAGTCTTCACTACAGAGGGATGTTTATTTTTGTTCTGAGTAAAAAATAATTGTCATCTAACATGAAATTTTCGGGTCATAGTTGATTCCCAGGTTATGTCCATATCTGTATCTTAAGCAGCACACATTCCTGGGCTCTGACATACAATCATTCATTGTATTGAATAGTTAAAATGTTCCATTGTGCAATGCTGGATGGTGTTAACCAGCAGGCTTCCAAACAATTCCAAAGCATTGGAAGTCCATACGGGCTATTTGGCTCTCAATGAAAAGGTTGGATATGGCTGCTCTGTCTTGATGGATAAGGGAATTTAACTGTACAGACACGCCAATTTGCCTTAGGGCCAGAAATGGTCCCAGGAACATTTATTTTACCAGTATAGACATGGTCTTTGGTGGTGATCACTTATTTAAGTGTGTGTAAACAGGTAATTAGGATTGCACAATTGTTGCTTGGTCTAATTGCCTATGACAGGTCTTCATAAGAGGGTGGGTGCTCAGCACCCAATATGGAGATTTTTCTTTTTTTAAAAAAGTGGCAGTAAATGGGCACAGTAAACACTTGAAAACCTGGCTCCAGAATCTGTTTAAGGCAGCAGAATTCAATAGGAGTCATTGAATTTGCTATTTCCATGGTGGTTTGGGTTGGGGTTTTTGTTGTTTGTTTGTTTTATATTTATTGCAGTTTCTGAAATTTGTGGCTTATTGTGACTGGCCAGATGGATGTGAGAGTAAAGATAATTGGCTACTCAACTTTTTTTTTTTTTTTTTCTGAGAAAGTTGCCATGCTAGAAAGTGTAATCCTTGAGAGTCCAGGAGGGAAAAAGAACAGGAATGGTTAAAAATGGAGGACTGGGGCTGGGGCTATTGATCTCTGGTCCACAGCAGGTGATTTAAACTGATTATTTGAATAGTCCTAATTAGCACTATAAAAAACCCTTATTTTTTTCCCACTGAGTATCATAATAGGATTAATTTTCTATTAGGAAAATATGCATTTTTCATATTTTTCAGCTTATTACATCCCCGACTGCCCTTTGATTTATGTCATATCGATAACAAGGAAGATTTCAAATGCAACTTGATTCATTTTAGCATGTTATCTCTTGATCAGCATGATTACTTGGAGACTGCATTCATCAAACTCTTTCCTGCTGTGCTGGTCATTCAGCACTATCCCAGGACTAGGATATATCCTGAACTGCAGTGAGCTCCTGTCAGACTCCCCAGCTGGGGTTTTCAGCCCTTTAATTTGGCATTATGATATTAGTGTCAAATTTTTGAAAGTGTTCTTCAGTTACAGTTGGCTCTACCTTAGGTATACAGGTAAGTTTGAAGGTCTTCTGATTCAGTTTATCTGTTTTGAAAATGATTATAATGCTTATTAATTAATCATGAAGAAAATCTTATTCTGTGTAAAGATCCTTTTTTTTACCTCCTTGTAGGATTTCAGAACCTCTTGAAAATGTTGCAAATACTTCCCAGAGGTCACTTTATCTCCTGCTGAAGTACTGCCAGCTTTGGAGTGATCTGTGGCAAATATTTAACATTCCAGAGCAACAATTTAGGCTAGGAAGTCGAAAGGAAAGCCTTGTTCAATTGAAACTAGAGGGAGATTTCAGATAGGCGGGATGTTAGTACCTCAGTTATGCTTTGATTAATTACCGCTACCTCCCTGGGGTAGTCATAAACTTGGTCACCTTTTATAAACAGTCATAAGAGAAAAGGAACTACAGAAAGGGAATTTCAGAATCATCCTTTGCAAACATGAATGAGTTAAACACTATCTGATAAGAAGGCAGTATTTTGGGTTTTATTTTCAAAACATCCCATGTGTAAATGAGTAATGCAACTGTTCAACCTCTTGAGCAAGTGGCCATGTACATAACGAGCTGTTTACTCAAGATACTTCCATCAAACAAAATCAGGTTGCCTAACTGAGTTTGCAAGACCCCCTGTTGCAACAGGTACTGACTGCAAAGGCCTGGAACAAAAATCTAAGGAAGGATGTGACATGGATAGATAGTGAACATTGACGTACGGAAATGTTATCTCTGGGAAAACAGGGACAGTGACAGCTGGGCTGCTGGAAAACAAAACCTGACAGGGAGCCATCAAGTGTAAAAGTAGAGAGAAAACCTGCCAGTCAGGGGAAAGGTGAGAGAGGGGAAAAGTTTAGTGGGAGATTTTGCCCTTTTCTGTTTCTAATTAGATCCAGTGCAAAGCCTGGAGCAGCTTGATTTGGTTTGGCTGCTTAAGGCAGCCTGGCCTGGAAGTGCACGTTCTGCAAGGACATGCATCATTTACGTTTAAGACTGTGTCTGATAAATGAGACCTCTGATAAAATGTACTACTCTATCTCAAGAAAGCCATAAAGAAGAGCAGTAATAAGGGAAAGATTCATAATAAAATGCCAGGGCATAGATATATTATTTTGAAACCAATTACTCTCTAGTACTAAGCGTAAGATACCTGCATATTAAACTTCTTCATCTTTCCAGGTTTTGGCACAGGCGCTATCAGTTTCTGCTAGTCAGACATCATTCTTTAAGTACTGACATTTAGAGGTGGGAATTCTGAAAGTCCTATTCAAGTTTACTCATGGATAAGTATGTTAATGTCCTCTGTCTTATGGCAGAAAGGAGAGCCAACTAATGGATCAGAGACCTGGAGCTAGAATAAAAGTATCACAGGCCTGGCCAGTCCTGAGATTCCAGCTTGGAGCTCTGACACAAATTCCTGAATACTTTTCCTCTGGACTCTTCCATAAAGTAGGTATTCTTGAGCAATATTGACTGGTTATTTATTTAAAATGGGGAACAGAGGGGAAGAGAAGGAAGAGGCAGACAGATGTCCATTTCCCAGACCCTAGAAAACTCTGGAAAAAGTATTAAATAAACTGTTTGCAAGCCCACCCAAGATGGGCAGCAGTCCACATGGATTTTTCAAAAGCAAGTCGTGTAAAGCAGATCTTTCCTTTTAGAGTAGAGCATATGGTTTAGGGGATAGGGAGAAGGGTCTTCCATCTTTATTTTTGTTGTGATGTAGTCTGACATAACAGAAAAAATGGTCTATAGAATAAGTCACTATGTAATAGTGACTGTTGGCTTGTGCTTGTGCAATACACTATTAGTTTAACTATAAATTAATCACCATCTATATATAAAACCGTAGCTGGTGGAATTCTGCTAGGGCCTGTGCTGGTTCACCCTCTTCTATAACCAGCTGGTGATGACAAAGCGGAGTGTATGTCAGAAGCCATGGTCAAAATTCAAAATGTTTGTGACAAGTTCCAGAAATAGGTTGTAAAAGGAAGAGGTCAGTAGTGCAGGTGCAAAATGCTACATCTGAGCAGAAATAGAGCAACTAGACCAATTTGGGACAGGGAACAATTGTTTAGCTGGCAGTTCTCTTTAGAGAAGACTCTAGGGTTATAGTAGATCACATGCTGAACATGAATCAGCTGTGTCATGAGATTGCAAAAAAGGCAGACATTGTACTGGGTTCTGGTAAGAGGAATGCAGCTTGTGAGAGAGATGAAGTCATCCTTCTGCTTCACTTATCATTGGTGAGGCCTTGGCTTCAGGATTATGTTGAGTCTGGGGCACTCCAGTAAAGATTTGGGTCAGATGGGTAGAGGCCAGAAGGGGGAAATAGGAATGATCAGATATCTGGAAAGAGTTGCATTGTCATGCTGAGACTGAAAAAATTGTATTCAACTTAGAGAAGACTGAGTGAGAGCACAACAGCATTCCCCAAATACAGAAAGTGTACTTAATCTTTCTTAAATGAATAGTGCACTATAACAGTGGGTTAAATTTCATTAGAAAAGATTCAGGTTACACATTGGGAAAAAACTCAAGCAACCTAATGAATAAAGATAATGAAACACTAGAATCAACAGCAGAGCTTGAAGGACAAGCTAGGAAAACAGGACAGGAATTACACAGGTACCATTTATTGCTTTTAGAGGGCCTTGTTTTGAAACAAGAAGAATCAGTTTTAGAGATCTTTCTTCTTTGCTTTACTTGGGGCGTATGGGACAGCACATTTAAGGTAATCCAGTAACACAGCATCACATCATGGCTGAGGCTGGAATGAGCCTCTAGAGAGGGCTTAGCCCAACCCTCTGCTCAAAGTGGGGACAACTAGAAACAGTGGCTCAGAGCCACGTCCAGTCAGGTTTTGAATATCTCCAGATATTTAGATACCACAATGCCTCTGCACAACTTCCTCCGATGTTTGACCATACTTTTTTATTTTCGATTATTGGAATTTACTGCATTGCCTCTGTGCGGTCCTTGGATGCCACTGAGAAGAGTTTGGCTCCATCTTCCTAACAACCCCCCAGAATTCATCCATATGGATAAGATGCTTCTGAGCCTTCTCTTCTCCAGGCTGAACAGCCTCATTTTTCTCAGCCTCTTCTCATACAGCATATGCTCCGATCCTTTAATCAATCTCATGATCTTTCTCTAGATTCACTTCAGTGTGTACCCAGCACTGGACACAACACTCCAAGTGTGTTCCACCAGGGCTGAGCAGAGGAATAGGAACAACTCCTGATGATGCTTCATCATCCAGGTCATCAATGAATATCTTGGAGTTTTGGCTGCAGTATCAACATCTGGGGCATACCACTAGTGATTGGCCTCCAGCTGGGTTTGTGACAGTAATCACAACTTATTAAATCTGTCAATTTAGCAAACTGTCAGTCTATATCACTATTCTGTTTTTGATCTGTACTTCATCAGTTCATCTATGAAGACTTCATAGGAAACTATATCAGGAGTCTTGCCAGAGTGAAGATAAACAACATCCATTACTGTCCCTTCATCCACCAAGCCAGGTACCTCATTGCAGCTGCTGACAGCCTGGTCATAGAGAAAAGCTCACAACTTTCACAGGCTGTCCTGGGAAGGTTGTGAGGGAGTGCAGAGAGAGAATTAAAACAGTCCCTGCACCTGGTGTTTTGAACATGTTATGCATAAGCTACGTGTTGTTTATCTTAAGATGTTTTTCAAGAGGTTGTTGTCCTTACACCAATGGGCTGAGGAGTGTCACTTGCTAATCAATTCATCTATAAAAGGATGAGTTTTTTCTTAATAAATGCTTCTTTGCCTTCTGATGTCTGGAGTCTTTACTGTCGCCGTGCCGGCTGTTCCTAACTCAACAGCAACATTTCATCACAGAAGTCTATTTGGTTTAAGCTCTATTTCCCCTTCATAAATCCATGCTGAGTAAGTCTAGTAATCTTGTTCTTTATATGTTTGGCAATGATTTCCAGGATTATTTGTTTTATCACCACCCTAGTGACAGAAGTGAGACTTGTAGTTCCCCGGCTCTTCCTCCTTGCTCTTGTTGAAGATAGTAGTGACATTTACATTTTTCCAGCCCACTTAAACATGCCAGTTTGCCCTGATCTTTCAAAGATAACTAAAGTGGCCCCGTAATGACACTGGCCAGCACCCTCAGTTCTTGGGGATCAGGTTCTGTGGACTTGTGCATATTTGCTTTAAATTCCCTAACTTGGTCCTCACCCACCAATGGTAAGTCTTTCACGGTCGAGACTTTCCCTCTAATCTCAGGGCCCTGCAATTCCTGAGGCAGATATCACCAGTAAAAAGTGAGGTGAAATGGGCACCAAGTACCTTGGCATTTTCCATGCCCTTTTCAATTGGAATCAACTGGAATTAGGGCAATCCTGCCCCATTCATCACCAGGTGTACCTTTTCCCTGGTTTTCCTTTTGCTGCTCATATAACTGCAGAAACCCTGAAGTCCAGGCTGTGATCCTATACTCCACCATTTTATGTTCACTATAGTCAAGACTGCCCCTGATCTTCATATCCCAGATCAGTCTTTCCTTTTGCAAGCATGAAGTCTGAAGCTACATAAAGGTGTGTCTGTGTGTGGGGACGCGGGACATTGCAATGTGGGAAAATTCAGCAGTCAAAATAACTTCCTGACTGTGGTCTGAAAAAATTAGAGAATTAGGGTATGGATCTCCTTATTTCCAGCCCATCTGTCCATCCCACACATCTGCCACTGCATTTGCACAGGAGTTGGCTCTGAATTAATTTTTCTATCTGGCAGGAAAGGTGGCAGGGTTGGGCAGGTGTTGCATTGAACTTTTGGGTTCAGCCAAGTTGACTCACCTTTCCCAAAATCCTCCATCTCAACTTGGCAAGGAGAATCATCAGAAACTCCTGCTGGGGTTGTGAGGGGAGGTAACATGTCTGGTTAAATGGTCTGGTTAAGGGAATGCGAAGAACATGAATAAGGGAAAACAAGCAAAAAGAAGGTAAAAAGAAAAAAAAAAGAAAAAAAAACAAGAAAAAAACCACGATGATAAAACTTTTCTGTGTGTAGAACAAGGGTATCCAGAAGGCTGATTCAAGTCATACCTCCACTAATGACTTACAATATACCTTTAGTTAAGTCCTGTTGTTTCTTTGGGCTGTTTGACACTCTCCCTTCAGCTGCAGAAGTGTTGAGGGCAGGAGAGGGAAGAGGAAGGGTTTGGCTGAGGAAGATCTATCTGTGCCTCCACTCTGCCAAGCCTGCACACAGTAAGCACACACCTCCCATCATGAGGTCAGCAGTTGTGTAGCTCTTTTACCTCTCTCTGCCTCAACCTGATGCAAAAGCTTGTCAGATGCAGGAACTTTTCCTCATTTCTGCAATAAGGTTGTGACCGAAGGCTCCAGCAATCTTCTAGCTGAGCCCTGGATTGAGAATGCCAGTTTTGGTCTACCTTCTCCATGCCTGGGAATGGCCTGAGTTCAGTAATCTTGGTGGCCTTTCTTTTCCTGGCTTAGCAGAGAGGGAGGATGTTTGGGAGGCTGGAAATGAGTGAGGCGAGTTGGAGGGTATGGAAGGTATGGAGGGTATGACTTTGTCAGGGAAATACAATAAGTTGGTCTAGTCTTCTCTTTCTGGGGAAATATTTTCTTTTCTGCCAGGGCAGATAGGAGAGTTTATTCCTTCAGCATTGATAGCTGTACTTTGTATAAACTTGTCCAGTGTCTGAGATGGTTGCTCTGAGATGCAGCCACAGGAATAAAAATAAAGAAATAAGTCAGAATTCCCTTGCTCTGCAAATAAGACATGAAAAATTAAACCTGAACAAGATATAAAGGAGAGGAGGATGGGCAAAATTATCACCCTCCATAGTCAAATGGCACAGCCCCAAGAAGGGATATGGCTTACACTTGCACAAACAGGCGTTACCTTTTGCCCTTGATAGAAGTGACTCAGCTGCAAATATCCCCCACAATTGATTGTTACCCTGGAAAAACAAATGATTGGAACTTTATAGAATAGCTTTTGCAAGACACCACAGTCTGACAACAGGACACAAGAGAGATCAGCACTCTGCTTTCAAAAAAAGTCTTTCTAAAGACCACAACAGCCTTTGAAGCCCACTGTAAGGCACAAAGAAGCACTACAGGCAGGCAAATAAAACCTGACTCTCCCCAAAGTTAATGAAAGTATTGCTACTGGCTAACTTCAGGGGGAACAACCAGGGAACTGTACTGAAACCTCTAACCTGGGATTTTATGCTCTGCAGCAGTACTAACTGGCCTTGGTATGCGAATAAACAGCAGGAATGAACTTCTATGCAATAGGCAATGTAGAAATATTTACCTCCCTGAAAAGTCAATATTTTAGCACAAACATGATTGGGAGAGTTTATGAAGGCATTTTGTTTGTAAGCAAACTTCAAAGCTCTTTATGGGTTAGTTTTTTAGCCACTATTATTTACATTTTTAATGGCAAAACAGTTCCCAGAAGACTGAATGGGATGAGTTTATGGCTTCAGCAAACTGAGGGAGTGACACAGTACTTCAGTGGAGGCTGTGTAGTGGGAGTGAGCATGTTAGGATTCTGGGTTAAGCTGCTTCCCAAGGAAATATTCAAAGTGATGTCCTCAGCCTGAGTTTCTGGCTCCTGCTAAGTGATCTGCAAATACCCTGCAGATTGAAGTGAGCTTTCCAGAGCTTTCTGAATACTGTGTGTATTGATTGAAAGTTTAGTTTACTTTTTTTTTAAAATCCTGTCCAATTCAGTCTTTCAGACTATTCCTCTAAGAAAATACCTTTTGGTATCTTGAGAACTATTTTATAGTTCCTAATTCTTCCGTCAAACAAATGGAGGTACTTGAGAGGGGTGACCTTGGACAAAGGAGTGAAGCCAGGCCACCTAACTTCAGTAGTGAGTGTTCCTATAGTTGATAGACATATTACCCTAAGTTCTCCATAGCTCTGCCTCTGAGTTTAGGTTGTAATTTGGCATTGTAACCAAGTGGGAGCTGAGATAACCATTTCCCCAGCAAAGTACCAAAAACCGAGTGATGATGTGGCTAACCTCATATTACTTGGCGAGCCCAAAGCTTCAGCCTTATTCCTCAGCTTCATTTGTGCCTTACTGTGCAGAATCCCTGCTTAGTTCTGTAAAACTGCTTAAATACTGTGTCTCTTCCTCTAACTTCCTTACCAAAACATCTCACTTTAATCTTGCAGTGCTTTAAGAAAAGGGATACAAGTGTATGCTTCATATAAAACCCTATGGCTCTGAATAAATAGTTTAAAAAAAAAGATAAGGTGCAAAACTGGAAGGTCATAGAAGGATCATTAACCCCATGGAACTGTAGAGTTTTCAGTTTTCCTTCTACCTCACAAATTATTTGTTTCCTGCTTTGACGACTTTAAGCGTAAATGCAATACTAGTGTGGCCTTACTGAGAACCTCTGTCAAATCGATTTCAGAGAAAAAGTATGCTGTGATTTGCATTACTTTGCTGCATATGATAAGAAGATCTGTTTCTTACATGTAGTGCTTCAGAGCTGCACCAAAGTGAAGGTCCAGAGCAATCTGGGGATATTCCAGCTGTATAGCCGTAGCTGTTGCTATATCCTGTGCTGTGAAGGCTAGCACAACAAAGAAGCCAGAGTTTCCTGGAGTAGCTCAGTGGTTAGGATGCTGGCAGATGACTCAGACACAGAGGGGTTTAATTTTGCTTCTATTCAGTAACCTTGCATAAATCATTTCCCACCCTCTGAAAGCGCTTTGAAAATGATGGCTGACAAGTGGTATATAAGAGCTTGGTGTTTTAGCAGGGCCTGGCAGTCATTTCAACACAACCATTTTGTAATCAGAGAGACAATGGTTTATACTGGTGCCAATGTATTTCATTAGGGCTCTCCAGTACTGTGTGGTTCCCAGTGGTACTGCTCACTGCTGTGCCATGAACACCTCAGCTCTCTTTCCCACTGCCCTGAGCTCCCCATGCCTGTGTTGCTTGGTGAGAGTGATAACTGCAGCTTTAAAGGAAAGCTAATATGGCTGGTGGGCAAACACAGTTTTTTGGTTCCTCTGACCAAGGGAAAATATGCAGCATGGGAGGATGATAGACAGAGAAAGGGTATATGAAGATGGATTTCAGGAGAAGGCTTTCTGACAATGAGTTTTGAAGCAAGAAGCTCATGTAACGAGGACCCAAACCACATGGAAATTCCATGCTTGCTTCTGAGAGTTGAATCAGTGGGAACTCCCTTCTTAGGAGCAGACTGGAAAGGAAGTACTTGGCATTCAGATGAGTCCCTACATGTGGGGCAATCGATGCTTCAGTGAATGTCTGCTCCTTACCTAAGCTTATATGTGTGCAGAGAGAATCCAGTATCTTATACTTTCTTCTGATACTTCAGGTTTTGATTATTTCTGGATACTTTTGGCTTCTGGATACTTTTTGATTGCCATGAACTAAGTGTCCATGATTGTACTCTGGACAAGAGAGAGCTCAGTCAGGTTGTTACACAGAGAATCAGGTGGAGCACAAATCAGATTTACCCTTTTTGTTACCTTGTCTCACTTGTGGGAATATTTTCACAGCAAACTGTCCAGATGTTTCCTAATCTGTATCATTCCCTGTCATCCTTCCTGTTCTTCTTCATGGTCTTCTCTTTTTCTTCTGCAATCTTAAGCCTTTTTTTTTTTTTTTAAGTGAAGGGCCTTGCTTGCAGAAGTCCTGTTGTGGGACAGAAAAAACATGACCTCTGAGTGGTTGTGCCACATCTGAATGGTGTGTATGGCACCACTGTGTTGAGTGCTGGCTAACACTGGATCATTAATTCCCAATGGAAGACTGCTCTCTTCTCTACAAAAAAAGAGCAATTTTCCAGTAGAAATCTGTCTATATGCAAATCACCACTTCTGTTTGCATTAGAGACCTGATGGAATGGATACAGGGGACAACCCTCTGAAGGACATTTCTCTGTCACAGTATGAGGAGAGAGATGAGTAATGAGAACATTGACCTGCCACATCTCTTGTCTTTGTGGAGAGCATTGTGGAAATAAGCATTTTGGAGCTAGATTACACCAATGTCCTTAACTAGCATCACACTGCTAGAAAGGACAGGAACCACTAGAGAAGAGCTTATTTCTCCATGTCCTAGCTACCTCTTTCACATCTCTGCTGTTGCTCATTGTTTGAGCAGGTTTCAGGGGCTATGCTTTTTACCCTGCTGTCTGATCAAGCATTTTGAGAGGCTGTGATCTAATCTTGTAATTTTTTTTTTAAATACTGCTCATAGAAAAGGTACCCAGCCTGATGTGATGGCCCTAAGAATCTTTCAGTATTTGCATGTCAAGTCAGAGCTCTGTCCTGACTGTGTCACTCTGTTTAAATGCTCCTTTTCATAACACCTGCAGGTCTAACAGGTTGGAGACCTCAGGGTACAGCTAAAGGATCTTTCAGTGTCTTGGGTATATGTGCTAGGTTACTATGTTCTTATTTTCCTAAAAATCCCACGTTTCTTTGCATCCTCTACTATGTAGCCCTGAAGAGTAAATTTTTGTCTTGGTGAGGTATAAGTTTTATTTAATCTATTAGGAAGCTGACACTGCTTTTGCTTGCATTGGGCTACTTGAGTTCTGAAATCCCATTTCCATGCCAAGATGAAGAATTAGGAGGAATCTCAGTATGAGAAAGTGAAGAAATGATCTGGAATTCTCAGTAGTACTACTGTGACACTCAAGCAGACATTAGATTATTGTCACCTACTGTGATAAGGGACTCAAATTTGGCTTATGCATCACATTTTGTTGTATGAGTTGGCCCAGGTACATCTGCTTCTTTTTCAATTCCATTTTGCACCCCTGCCTTGCTCTGATTGTGGAGTTGAGGAGTACCCCCTGAGATCTGATTTCCATAAACCAGTTTGTCATTTGGGTTTCCTTCACTGTCCATGAAAAACTTTCAGACAAGAAATTTCTGAAGGCCTTGATCTAGTCCTCCTTCACACCCAAAAAATATTCTACCCGAGAGTCAGCCAATGGGCATTTTGAGAGAGTGCAGCCCAAAACTCTTGTTTGCCAGTGGGCCAAATGCACAGAGCTCTATAATTTCCAGCTGGATTTCAGATGTCTTGTAAAAGAAAGCAGGAACAAATCCAGTCCAGTCTGCAGTGCTGAGGCTGAACTTTCACACCAGTGTGATTCTGTGCATATGTAACAGCCCAGGCTTCAGTTAATATGGTAGTGAACAGGAATTCACAGAGTTCCTGTGACAAAGGTGTCCTTGTCCTGATGGCCTGGGCCTGTGGGCTAACCTGTGTGCTCTTCACAGTTGGGAGCTGCTCCTGCACCAAATACCCATGGGTCTAAAGGATCTATCAGCAGTTGTAGTTATTTTGCCAGTATAGGAAAGTGGCTCATCATCAGGCCCTACAGGTTCTACTTTGAGAGATTTTTAAGAGCAGCTGTGAAAATATAAGGAGCCCTTCTCTCCTCTCTGTCAGTTTGTGGTTTTGTGGTGGACACATACGGTCTGGGCTGGGAAAATCTCCAAGGTGTGGGGGACAAGGGCCCCAGATGTGAACTACAGCTCAGTGGATGAGGTCTGGCAGGTTCCCTGTGTGTGACTGGGCTAAACCTAATGCGCTTATGTGTGCTCTGAGCCACCCTTCAAGTGATCCACACCAGGTTACTGCTGAGGTGGCACACCCTAGGTTGTGAATGCAGCAAAAAGTGCAGAGCTGGGCCCAGATGGAAGTGGAGAAGGGATTGGACAGCACTAGTAGGTGCTGAGTGGAAAAAACACAAGTTCCTTCACACCTTCTAGCCTTGCCTTAGCTGTTCAGCTTAAAAGTAAAGAAAAACATCAGCTTGGCAAGAAAAAAAAAAAGAAAAAAAAAAAAGAAAAAAAAGAAAAACACTCTCTATAGATTTGTGTCCCTTTTTTTTTTTGTTGAGTTTGCACATTTCACTTCTACAGGGGAATAACAGCTGCAATCTTTCCTCATCACAATTGCAAAGAAATGATCATCCCCTTTTGCTGCATTTCCTAACTCCCCCAGTTCCTCTTTCAGGTTTATGCCTTTTCTGCATCAAGTTCTCTTGGCGGCATGGAAATTAATTGAAATGAGTGTGACTAAGAGGGGAAGACCCAATAATGTCAAGATTTCAGTAGTAGCTCCTGAGTTGCGTAAGTACTATTTTTACAGTGATTGCAGACAATCTCATGAATCATTGCAAATGTACACAGCTAAACACAGGCTGTTTCTTCCCAAAGGCTGGGCCTGAGTGGTTAAAGGTTGTACATCCATGGTGCATGGATGCTAATAATAACCACAGCCTTTAGACAGCTCCATGAGCTGGTGTCACAAACATGATGGGGCCTGATTTTACAGAGGTGTAATGAAACCACAGCATTCACTGAAGCAAATCTCCTGCAAGCAATTACCAATTCCTGTAGCCTCCTTGGACTTCCTGCAAAAACCTCACCCCCACAGACCATTAAAAATATCCCTGCCAGGAGTCTAGGAGCAAAAACCTGTTCATATCCCCATGTGCTGTATTTCTCCCTTCCTTCCTCATCTGCACATTATTTAAACACCTTCCACTTGCCTTTTGGGTCAGCTAAAACCCTTAGAGGTCCCTATTTGAGGCAACTTCTGTACACCATGTACTGTTCATCCAATTTTCCTGTGGAGGCTTTTGAACGTTCTTCCATCTGCATGCCTTGCCAATTGTAATGAGAACTTCTTCCTGAACTGAGAGTGGCTCATTGTTTAGTGCTCATCTGCAGAATCATCAGCCTAGGCTATTTGTTTAGAAAGAATTAGAAGTGGAAAAGGGAGAGCAAAAACTACCCTCTTTACTATATGACAGGCAGTAATCCCTATTACGTTCCTCTATAATCTTTGTTGCTATTATGCTTGCTTTCCTCTGCTCTGCAGTCTTCTTTTCCTTCTTTCAATATGAGCAAGCTGGGAGTTTTAGCCTGGTGTGCTTCTTCATTCATGTGCTGACCTTGAGACGGCATATTTCATTTTGGGAGAGGCAGCATTAATCAGTGCAGCTGCATGAGTATCTCTAATGCCTCATGGAGAAGGCTTCCTGTGCTTCCAGTCCCGGCTCCTCTTGTGCCTCTTGGCCCCGTGGCCGCATTACATTACCCTTACTTACTGTGCTGTAGTCTCCGTGCTGTCTGCGCTGACAGGATGCATCACGGCAATTTGATGACTGCAGAGCATTATGGAGACAGACTCCAGCCAGGGAGTCTCGCTCATGCAGCAAGAAGCAGGCATAAGGCTAGCAAATGATGGGGAGTGGGAAGCAGAAATGACATTAGCTGGGACACACAGGTACAGGGAGGATGAGAGACTCACTGTCATGCAAAGGCTATGCTTGGACCCTTCTCTATTATCGTAAGGGTTGTGCAGGCATTAATGGGGTCAGGGAACCATAAAACACAGGGTCAGGAGAGACTGTCTCCATTCCTCAGCTAAGATGTGGGAATCAGTGACTCAGTGGCAAGAGACAAAGGAATGTCATTCTTGAGCCATTTATATGACTGCCAGACCATAGCTTGGAAGATGAGATTGCTTGCAGTTGGTTTTATAGCTTTGCTGTCCTCCTCCAGGCATTTGTGAAGCATAAGGGTGTATGCTCAGAACACTGCAGATTGAGAACCTGCTTCCAATGAGATGCATATTTACAGTTTGCTGCTGCTCTTAGACCGGATTGGTTTCCTGTTTTCATCTGGCACTTCTGGCTTCGGATGGTCAAGTGTGCTGCTCCTCTTTCACTATCCCTTTGCCCTTGTGCTGAAGATCCTCACACTTTGAAGATCCTCAAATCTAAAAGTTAAAGTAGGTTGCAAATTGCTTCTCCTAACCCTGTTATTAGGATTAACAGAGAGAGTTACCCATGAATCATGACAAATTGTTTTTGTATTTTCACAGAGGAGGTACAGCTGTAGTTAGAGTTTAGGAAGTTGTGAAGTCACTGCAAGCATGCTTTTTCAGCCAGAAGCAAAAGATGATTGAATGTAAATTGGAATAGGATATTCTATTACTAATAATGCTTCTGTTTGTAAAAACACTGTATAGCAATGTAGTAAAATATTCTGCTTTTAAGAAGAATAAGCATACCCACAGGGAACACAAAATATTTTAAATCTATGTATGAGATAGAAATATGATAACAACAATGTAATAGAGGTGCACATGTCTGTTTACTACAATATGTAACTGTACTAGTTTCAAAGCAGTGGACATGCAGTGAATGAAATGTGGGCTTGTGGGTTAAAGGGCTGGAAATCTGGGACTCTCTGTGCATTGATATGTATTGATGTAGTGTCTGATATGATCTGATTCAATAAAATTTCTCCATCTGTGACACTTCTGCTGCCCTCCAATCATCTGCATGTTTTCATGAATGATTTTAATTTCTGTAATTTTGAAGAAACCCCAGTATTTTTAATTTCCTTGAGAATGAAGATTGTAAACCTTCTCTGCAATCCTTTATGCCTTGCTGCCTCTAAAAGCTGAGCAATTGGTATATAAAGGCTGCTGAGAAATAGGATGGCAAAAGATGAATGTTGTTTCAGTGCTTTTAGAGATGAGCATTCTCAAATGCCCAGTGAACAGGTTTGATGCAATTGTGGCTCTAATGAATCCTCAAAACACTAAAGATGGGAAACTGTGAGAAACGATAGACCTTAACTGTCATGTGCCTCAACATTCAGGGTGCATTCCTTCTCAGATCCCTAATAAATTAGATACCCACCTATCCTTTATCTTATATTAACTAATACTAATTATCGCAGTCTGGACTGTGTACGGACTGGAGATTTGCAGTAGGAGCTACACATGGACAGAACTGTAGAAAACAAAACTTAGCAGTGCAATTAAAAGCAATCTGCTCCCATTTCATTCACCAAAACCATGCATCCAAACCACAGTCTGGGGATTAAAGTAGGGCTGAGAGGGGCTGCCTGAAGCCTGGCTCTTCTGGGGTAGGTGGGAGTCTGTGGCACTGAGAAGCTCCTGTAACAGCTGAGAGGGTTTTATGCTGGAGCTGGGATGGTTTACTGGCACTAAAACCTTAAAAATGTTGCCATGGGGTCCTTGTGGAGTTAATCCCAGTGGTGCCCACGGCTAGGGTGAGTAGGCACTGCTGCAGCACTGGGCGGGCACTGCTGGTGAGGGAGAGGTGTCTGGCACAGCCCGAGTCACCTGCACTCGCCCTTTGCTGTCCTGCCTGGGCACTTGCCAAGGCACTCAGCCATTTTCTCTGAGGTGATCCGATGAGATCTCAGTGCAAGGAGAGCAGGTCTCCTGCCAGCAGCTGGAGATTTTGTTTTCTGCAGATGCTGGTCCCAGTCCTGCTCCTCAGGGCAGATGGCTGCTTGGCCACAGTGGCTGTGTCAGCATCCCACACGTGCCACTAGCACAGAGCCCTGTCAAGTCCATGGGCCAAGTGCCAGCCACCATCCCAGCTTTGCCTCACGTCTGTGGCCATGGTGGCAACAGCATCTGGCCCATATTGCAGTCTCAAAGCCAAGAAGGATGTTGACTGCAGAGTCCCTCCACCACTGTCAGGCCTTTGGCCCAGCAACAATGTCAGTCCTGCTCCCTCCAAGCCTCAGCCCACAGCACTCCTGTCCTTAATTCCCTGCCCATGGCTGCAGCATCCTGGGGCTCTTGAAGGTGCCTGATTATAGAGCTGTGGCTGTGGTCATGTCCATTTGTCCCTGGAAACATTAACACTGTCCTTTCTCCCTGTAAATATGTGAACAGTAACCTGTGCTGCAATCCAATTTGCTTCTATCACTGAGACAGCTGCACATCCCAGCTCTTACTATCCCAGTGCCCACAGCCTCTCGCTTCAGTGACTACTACACACACAGGGGATGAGCTGCTCTCCTCCCCATGCCACTCACACTGAGGTGGCAGTGGGCTGCTCCTGCACACAGTGAAATTCCTGCCTTGATGCACTGAAGGACTCAGCACCTGATGAAAGGACCCAGGGATTTGTGGGCTTCACATGGCTCCTATGTGCTGCTGGAGGCAGAGACCCAGGCAGGTTGCCAATAGCTCTGTCATGGTCATGCTATATGACCTGCTGAGGAAATTCAGCAAGGGAGCGGAGGAACAAGGCCCTGCTAGTTGGAGCTCAGTGCATTGCAATGCAGGTTAGGTGGGAAAACGTGACCTGTATCTTGTCCGCTCTAGTTTTTCACCCTAAACTATAAACATTTAAAGATGTAAATATTCTGTTCTTCTGCAATGAGTGTGTTACAGATGCTCTCACCTGTGCACTATGATGCTTTTGGTGGGATAAGTGGGTTACCAGAGGGGTCTGTACATTACATTGCACAGAGTGATGTTTTCTTCCCAATACCTCATATTGACCAAAAAACCGTTTTGGGGAGTGTTGAGAAGAGAAATAATTTGATTCTTTACCTACGTGGCTCACAGTTAAATTCTGTTCACTGGAGAAGCAAAATTTTCTTGCTGGATGAAATCCACCCTTATGCTAGGGGTGCAAGGGAATGTCTCACCATTTGAGTGAGCTGGCACCTAGAGGTGAAAGACCTGCTTGGTGGATATAAAAAGAACCTTATTGAGCTGTGGGATAGAATTTATTTCTCTGAATTTAAAGGTAAGTCTGTGTTATTGAATATGTCAGGAACAATTATACATATTTAATAGTTTACAAAGTGAGTAAGAGCATGAGAGATGATAATTTAGTTTAATGTGTGTAATTTGAAGTATGACAATGTATTTTGTTATCCACAAACACAGTCCACACAGGTTGGAAATCCCCCGGGGACAAGATAAATCAAAAGAGTGCTTGTTTAAATGTCATCTGTGGGGATGTCCATAAAGGGAGGCAACTGGCAATTTCTGGGGAATGTAGCAAAAAGGAAAGGGTAAAGTTCTCAGGTTCTGAGTAGTTACTTGGTTTCACTTCCCAACCGACAGCAGTGCTGTGAAGAAGGCAAGGTGCAAAGAGGATTAGTGGAGCAAACTTCTGTGGGAGACAATATTTAAATGCCGTGAGTCAGTGCTAAAAAGTTCATTTGTCCTCCCTGATGAGCACTGCCAGGACTGCTGTGGTGTGCTCTATCATACCAACTCCTACTTGAATATGAAATAGTAGGTTTCAACAGGCAGCCTCTTTCTTCATGGGACGTTACTCCATTTCAACGGCATTACATTGCTATGTAGTGTGGAATTTCTGAAATATTCTGGGGGACAAGTGATGACTGCTTGGAGCTGATTGTGGATGGGCAGGAGGACAGCAGCTCTTTATGTCTGACTTCCTTTTCGGTACGCTTCAGAATGCAGAGAAGTAGCAGGATTGCCTTTTTCCTGAAGCACCCTTACAAGCACCAAGCAGCAGGCTGCCCATGACACACGCTAAAGCAGGTTACAACAGGGTTTGCTGGTTATGTCACACAGTATGATGTGGTGTGGTAACAGCATGACAGCAAGACAAAATGCAAGACCCTGTGTCAAAGAGTCTGCTTTCAAAACTTAGCCTGCTCCTTACCATCCCACAGTGCAAGAAACTTTTCACCCAGATGTCACATGCTGTTTTGTTGGTCTGCCCTTCTGTTAAGATTGTATCTCTAAGAGTCAAGAAAAAAATCAAAATGAAATTATGACAATGTAGTTTTACTATTTCTCCCTTCTCTCCTCCATCCACTATAAAGAATAGAAGTGCATTAAGAGCTCTGAATATGTTATTGAGCATTTCTGAACACTGCTTATCCCAGTGTTGCTCCAAATTAACTGCATTTCGATGGGAAGCACAGGTCAAAATCTAGTGCTTATGAAAAAATGCCTTTAAATCCCCCAAGAAGAACAGCTCAAAGTATTCTCCCTGTATTTACTTGTGTGCAAGATTGTGATGTTAATTATAATGCCCCAGGAAACAGCATAATTGTGTAATATGCTAGGGAATAGTACCCCTCAACCCAATAACCACTTTCCATTTTATCTCGTTACCTGTTCCAGGTAGGATCCAGCGTTATATTTGTGTCTGAAGTACAGGACATAATGATGCCTTGAACCTACTTGTCCTGCCTGACTACATGCATTTATATCCACACATTTAATGGATATAATAGTTTATTTACCAGTTTTTAATGGCCTCATTTCTACTCAGCTCCATTCCTTGCAAAGGTGATGTATGGAGACAACAGCATCAGTATTTCTTCTACTAAACAAACTGCTGAGCTACTGTAGGTAGAAGTATACTGAAGATTCTCATGATCTAGAAGCATGGAAATAAGCTGGAAAGGCACATTTAAATAGCTAATTGTCAAGTTAAGCTCTCAAAACAACTCTCTCATTTTTTGTATCTGAGGACTACCATTTCTTTCAGGAATGTCTCCGTTGCTTCATTAGTTCTACATTTGCATTTCTGGATTACTCTGTGGAGAAAGCAGGCCATGGTGTGCTTCTTCATTAATGAGATTCACAAGGTGTAGGTCTACCCATTTGTCTGTGATGGTCTAGTCTGATTCAGAAAACAGCTAATGAAAAAAATCCACTAATGTCTGAGAGGATGAGAATGCTGGGAAGCACTTTATGGCATGTGGGAAGCCAGGGCTCAGATCTGCTTTTGGCAGATGGAGCACTGGGATATACATGCAACTCCATGTCAGCTGGGACTTTGGGAATCATTATGAATGTCTCTGGATGGTGGGCTTCTGTTGCACATTAAAAAAAAAAAAGAAACAACACAACTATTTGGAGCAGGGACTGGAACGTGACTCTCCCAGATGTTGGTATGGTGCTCTTAGTACACCAGCCATTTAATTATAGTCAAGATGAATTCACAGAACAGCTTCAGCATTGAAACCTCAGCCCTTGAGAAGAGCAAGCCCAGACATTAAACAAACTAATCTACTACAAATTAGGAGGTATATAAAGCTAGCAGGCACCAGGCTTTTACCAACAAAGTTCTGTCAGTCCCTGACATCTCTGCTTCTAGGCATATTTGCTTTGTTTCTGTTTCTGCTTCTGCTTTGCTTTGAGTAGAGGACTGCCTACAGCCCTCCATGATCCACGATTCCTCCTGCTCCTATTTGTCATTTAGGACCTGAGTCAGAAGACATCACAGAACACACATATGAAATCAGAACTTCCCTCTAAAAGTTTCACCCGGATATTCCTGTGATGTGGGACATACAACCAGAATGTGGGACATACAACCTCTATCTCTTTACCAGAGGAGGTCTGAGCCACATCTCCCATATGGCTATCACAGTCAGTGAGTTAGGAGCTGTCGCAGGGTGGGGCATTCTTCACCTTGCTGCTGCATGTGGTCTCTAGAGGATGGGGAGGGTGCTCGTCATGCCAGGAATCCTCCGCAAGCAGCGGTCAGGGCCCTGACTGGAAGGAGGCTGAGGTCTCAAGAAGCGTCCCTCCCGGTGCAGGGCTGGGCGCTGCCGGGATGGGTGTGGGCGCGGAGCGGGGTCTGACACACGGCGGCAGCGCAGGGCCGGCGGTGGAGGCCCTGGCTCCGGGGGATAGTCCTCGCTGCTGTCTCAGGGCTAGAGGAGCTCATCCGGGCAGGACAGACTCTCAGCGAAGCCAGCTTAAGAGTGCAAGTGCCCTGGCGATAGCCAAGCTTCCTTAAGCCAGCCCTTTAGTGGAAAGGTCTGGAATAAGAGGGTGGAAGAAATTCCTGGTGAACAGATTAAACTACTGTCTTTGTAAGCATGCAGAAGACTATTAGATGTTGTTACTCTTTTCCCATCAAATAGAAAAGTACATGTGACTCTAAAAGCCTCTTGAGAGATGGCAAAGGTGCCTAGGGAGGTTAGCTTTACTCTCCCAGAGCCACTCATGGCTAGGAGTCACACTGTAGTTTTGTTTTATTATCAACAAGGACCTCCGAGCTGGCTGAGCAAAGGCATCAGGAGTCCAAAGGAGGGAATTTCTTTGGGAATGCACTGTGAAAATGCTTCTGTGATGTGGGCAATAAACAACCCTTTGGAGATCAAGTGACATTGTGCTTTCTAGCATAGGATTTTGCCCTTTTCATGCTCAGGAAACTTGGGAACCTCAGTTGCCAGAGGGAAGCTTGGACATTTCACTATTAGACTTTCAGGGAAGTTGTAGTTAGGACTATCTAAGTGGGCAGTCATGCTCTCTTTTGTCTGGCAAAAGAGGTAAGCTATAAGATACATTTGCTGAAGAAGCAATTTCAGAATGTCTCGATATAATGTTTGGCAGAGTGGGAGGGTGGCCTAATTCTCAAGTCAGGTTTTGGTTAGGGATGTTAGGAGGTAGCCACTTACAAATGCTTGTATAGAAGAAGGCTTCTTTAGGAATAGCTCAGTCTTGATGGCATGGAGGAATAGGAGTTTTCTGTTTACACCACAGAGGACTGAAAACATTAAAAATGACATATATTTAAAACATTGGTCTTTGCTGATTGAGTGGAAAGAATTCATACTTCAGTAAAATCAACAGGTTCTGTAATGACAAGGGAACCTAGGAATATAACTGATTAGCAAAATAACAGAAGGTGTGTTGCTTTTTTTAAAATGGGCTCAATTTCTGCCTGTCATGCAGGAAAATCCAAACAAAAACCAGAAAGCTTCCGTGCCGGTGTTCCTGAGATTAGATGTTATGGTAACAACATATAATCATAACCATAACTACATATAACCATAACAATTTATGGTTATAAATTCTGTAAAATGTGGAAATCAGCCAGAGTGCATTAATCTCAGTGGTGTGTACTGTGGGGGAATTCATCATACTCTGACCTTTTAAAATCATGTGAGACAATGATCTTCTAAGAAATTTCCCCTCAAATGTTCTCACTAACTTGTTTCACAGCGATCTCTGACCACTTACTAGGTATCTCCTTGTGGAAGCAGGGGTTTATGCTGGATTAAATCTGGTAGACTAAAGCTCCATTCCTCCAAATCCTCTTCATTTACAATCTGAACAGGAAAAAGAGAGATATTGATAGCTGAGAAAAAGACATCAACCATATATTTTAGAAACATTGGCAGGGTTTCCAACCAACTGCTGCACTATCTGGTTATTAGTTTTATAATGGCTTGAATTTGACCTCCACATGCAGGGAATTAGCTTCAAGCAGGCACCACTCGAATGAGCAAATCTTAGTCAGTATAATTTTATTATTCCTCTGACTATCACAATCAAGGACATTAGTATACAGGGCACACTTTGAAGAGGTTATTACTGAGCACTCATCGTTTGCTTAAATCCTTAGATCTTTTTCATGTAGTTATAGAAAGAGCACTTTCATGAGCTTGAGGACTTTTTCTTCTGGCTGCATTTACATTTCCAAGGAAACAAATAAGAAGGACTTTGAAGAGATGATTAGCCTATGAGCTAATTTATGGATTTTTCATAGTCTAGTTCCTTTAAGCCTCTTGCATGGAACTGATTTTCGTTTGGAGTAAGACTGTAGGTTTTAGTCAATACAGACAAGGTATTTTAAAATAGCTTAGCATTGGTTGCAGTGTTCTCCTCAAGTTTAATGGGAGCATTTGCTTCTAATTTTAATGACAAACAACAGTGAGGGCTCCTGAAAATCCGATTTTTCCTGCTTGTTGTACCCTGAGTATTCACAGAGGAGATTTATTTAAAGCTCTTTTTATGAAAGAACAGACCCTGTTTCATCAAAAGTGAGTTGGCACTAAGATATTTGATGGCAAAATCTAGGCCAGGATATTCAGGGAAAGTGCTCTGCACTGAGTGTGGGGGAGAGGAAAGGGCTGTGCCAAGGTGATCATGAGAATTCCTGATACCTCAATTTCCACAGGTGAACGCAGGCAGAAGTGTCCAAGGACTGACATATGGGATATGTCACAGCCTCTGCTCATGTTGGCACTTCACAGGATTCTCGGATTTGCATTGCTGGGGTATATTTGGCTATACAGCATCTTAGGAGGAGAGCAAGGACTGTGCCTCCTATAATAGGCATTTGGAGGAAGCTTTGTTGGTGTTGTCTAGAGGGTGGCTTGTGAATATTGCACAATACATTGGTGCAGCATTTTTTTCTTTGTCACAAAGGAGCTCTAAATTTAAGACCATTCCATCCCCACTGACATAAAAATTTCAGAAATCTGAACCCAAGAACTACAACTATATGATTAATATTTTTTTCTTTAAATTATTTTTTTAATAAGAAAAGGTTGGTTTGAGAGCTTCAATCCAGGAGCAACTCAAGACTGACAATCCTGGGAGCACAGAGGTCTGTTCTTCTGATGTGGACTGAGACAGAAGTGTCTCAATTCAAACATCTCACATTCAGTTAAGTTCTGCTGAACATAGAGCTTCATCCATTAAAACCCTCCCTGGGTCCCTGGCAGACTGCCCTGCTTTTGAGAACTTATTGCCTCTGTATTCAGTGAACATGGGGCTGTCCAACAAAATTTTTTCCCCACCCAAAAATTTGCAAGAATCTGAAACTTTTGGGAGGATTTTAAATTGCCCCTTTGCCCTCTTGTTCCTTTCTTATGAATACTAGCAAAGAAGGCAATCAAGAACCCATTAGAACAGCAAATCTGAACTGTTCTTTGTTCCTGATGTCTTGAGCCCTACCATTTAACTTTGAATGCCGTATGTAGAATTTGATATTCTAGAAAACTATGTGTACAGATCAGAGGCTGTGAGAAAACTAGTCCTGGCTCACCACTGACCCACTGGATGGCCTTAAATAATTTGGTTCCCCATGTTTTCATCTGCAAAATAGGGAAATTATAGGGACCCTTTCCACTGTGCTCTGCTCAGATAAAGCTCTCTGTTCTGCCTGGAAGCTTGCTACCTCATTGTAGCCTTGGGGTCGTTTTACCCTCTTTTTCTCCTCTTGCAAGTGGACAGGTCTGAGTCTCTGACCAGTAACAGTTGCTGCCCCTTATTCTGGTAGCAGTGCCATTTGTCCTGCTGGCAGTGATATTAGATTTTTCCTTTAGTTTGTCTTAGCAGGCCAAAGAAGGGGAATTTGTGCTTGTTTGTGTGGTTAAAGGTAACACAATCTGAAGCCTGTAAATGCTGAGGACCTCAAAAAATAAGAGAAAAGGGAAGAATAAAACTCATGATTTTTAACATCACTCAAATGTGGTTCAAAGAAAATATCCTTCATGGTTTTTGGTTTCCTTAAGCATCCTGGTACATTGGAACCACAAACTATAATATAGTAAGTGAAGCAAAGTCAGCTGAACTGATAAATTGATGTTACGAATCTGGGACAGGATATGTCTGATTATCCTTTGCAACTTAACTGATGGAGTTTGCTCTATTTATGGCTAAGCTGTTCTGTGATCTTACAGGAAATTGCTTTCTGTACACACCATTCTTAATAGATTTTTAAATTCATGCCTGCTCTAGGAAAGTGGATTATACTACAAGAGATTATGCATTTTCCCCCAGCTTTTAAGGAGCAACCGTAATGATGGTTATTGTTGACGAGGGCATTACAGAGCATTTGTGTAGCAAACACCTTGAATACCTTAGTGTTGAAAGCTTTAATTTTCCATTTAATAATAGTGAAACTAGTTAATACTAATTTTATACAATCACTTCCTAAGCTTCTTAGAAAGCATGCAGTCATGGATTTAGTCTGTGCCACGGGGGAACGCCATACACCATGAGGCTCAAAAACCCCCAGATTTATTAGAGCTATGTGTAATATTTTACATCCCGTCTTGGATCCAGTTTGTAAGTCCTTTGATTCACGGGCAATGATGACTTATCCGTGGACGGCTGCAGTGATTCCTGCTGCCGGCTGTCTGCCCCACCTCTCTCTTGGAAGCGTTCATTCACGCTGTGAAGGTGGCTAAGCTCTTTGGGAAGCAGCTGTTGAACCAGCACAGTTTTCAGACCAGAATATTAACAGAAAAACTGGCACTGGCTTTGGTTCTCCTTAATACACCAGGCTGTAATTTACAGTGGTTCAATTACTGCCACACCAGCAGCTGAGCTGTCTCGAAGCAGGGGCAGGGCTCAAAGGTGAAGATGGGAACCCCTGCAGCCATCTGCTGCCATCCCTATTCATCAGCAGATACCCAGACCTAGACTGGGGTTTGTAAACATGCATGGCAGTTACTTGGTGTTTTCAACCAGCTCTTTTCTCAGATTCTGCTTGAGACTGCTCTGGGGGTTTCTGGTCTCACTGCATCCATGGGGATTTCCATGGGATCAAGGCAGTTTGGGATAAGGACCCCTATGGAGTTCTGCGGCCTTGGGAAGGATGAAATACACTTTCTCGCAGAGGGCTGGTGCAGGACCAAACCTTGTGTGTTTCACTGAAACCTGCTTTTGAGGTTTCTGTGGTAACTTCTTCAAAAGCAAGTGTCAGAGGGTAGTATTGGGCCGGGATTTCACAATTCACTCTTACCTAAGATGCCCAGCCAAGGGGCAGAGTCAATACTGTGTTATTTAATCAGGTTAGAGGGACATACCAGCCTGCTACTGGTTCATGGGAAAGCCTCCCCTCCTGTGGCCGTCTCGCTGCGGGTGCCAATAATCAACACCTGCAACTGCTGAGAATCAGTCACATTTTTTCCCTGTAAGTCACTCATGAGTTGATGATCTTTTGTGAGCAGCTTTCTGCCTGCATTTGGTCTCAACAGCATGATAGAGCATCACATTTGCCCTCCAGTCAGACAATAATTCAACTGCTTTTAGAAAAATGGGGAGAAAATGGGGGAATGAAGCCAGTTTTGAGGGCTTCAACAGCTCTTGCTTTGTATTGGACATGTTCTTTTCATCCCTTTTCAGGTACCATTGAGGGAGAATATTTGAGAAATGTGGCTCACATTCTAGTTGTATCCTTCAGGACAAAGACTGAAAATTGTTTATGTGGGAAGAGCAGGTCAGGGACATGGTCAGTTGTGGTAACTGGCCCTGTCAGCCCAATTACTGACCACCCCAGGGCAAAGTCTGTCAGAGGGCATCCTCCTCCTCCTATGGACATGCTGCCTATTTGAGCCCTCCACTGTCTTTGAGCAAGGGCAGATCTGAGGAGGCGTGAGAGGGGGATCAGGGGTGGGATGTCTATTCCACTGGGACAGGCTGAGAGGGGATGTGCAAGTAGAAAGTTGTGTATGGCAAAATAAGAGAGCAGGGCTTTTCTGGGGCTGGTTGCTGAGAGAGGTAGGAGCTGCTCTGGTGTGCAGGCTGGCAGGCAGGGGTTGTGGAGGTGGAGAAGGCACTGTGAGGTAACAAGCACGACACAAACAGGACAAGCAGGGGGCTTAGAGAGTAAGGCATCCTGTCTCAGACTGTATTTAAATTTTCTGTGGAGCACTCCTGCTTCTTCCTACAGCCTCAGCTCTTCCTGACTTTGAAGCAGGACACACACAAAAGCCTACCATGAAGTTCCCATCCTTTTTGTTTTTGCTGTAGGAAGAGGAGCAGTCCTAGTTGCATATTCAGTAGTAATTTACATGGTTTTGGTTAGTTACGCAAGATCCGTGGAGTTTCTCTTCCCCTAACTTGAATGTCTTGCACAACTAGTCAGCATAGTGTGAATTGTCAGTGTGAATTGTCAGCCCTACAATCAGGACTACCAACTGCAGTTTGTCCTGACAAAGGAGACAGCAGAAACACAGGGGGGTTGAGAACAGGCAACAAAAATAATTAAGCATGGACAGACTTCCCTCAGGAAGAAACTGAAAAGAATAGGACTACTTTGTTAGAGAGTAGATGACTAGGAGTTATATAAATAAATGAATGGGAGAGAGAAAGTCAAAGGGGGGGGTGGTGGTGTCTGTATTTATCCTCTCAAGCTACAAAACAACAAGGCAACATTCAATTAAAGGGAAAGAAAAAAATACCAGGTGACAAAACCTACTTTGCTTAGGATGGGATTGAGTTGACTTTGAGAAGTCTTGTCTCACTGCAGATCATAGAAAAAGCCTCAAGGCTGCCCAGCTTGTAGTCTAGTCACTTAAGCTAATGAATCGGACAGTGGTTTTTTTTAAAGAATATACTTGTCTACATGGAAAATGAGGGTCGAAATAGGAGATGGTACACATTTGAAAGTATTAAAATTTCTTTTTCTAAGTGCTGGTTTCATGAATGCAAGGTAAATATTTCCTTTCTGGACAAATGTAGGATTTTTTTATCATTCTCTAATGCAGCAGAGTGCATATATTGGTTCCAGCAGTCCTCTTCTGGACTATCTGACAGTTACATGGTCATTTAATATGACATTTTTCTTTGTGCTAATTTTCTGCTATTAACCTCACAGCATGGCATATCTGATTATTGGCTCCTTTGCTTAGTTAATTTGTTATACTGTGCTTAGAATCCTAGGTTGAAACTGGAGCTATGATAAATACTTCAGATATATGGGAATGCTCTGTCACAGTGGTATAAAATGGCACCTAAAACTCATCTGAAGTGTTGGGTCACAGCAACCAGTTCATCTTAAATGCAGCAGATGATATATATCAATGCTCTCTACTGCCCCAATCAACTAGAACTGGAATTCTTTGAGTTATTCTACTGTCTTGCACAAACATGATCTGATGCCTAAAGGCTCCAATTAGGAAAGGGAATACAAAATGAGCTGCTCAACTTATTGGGATGATGTTCAGCTACCAGAGTAAATATGGGTGAGGTGGAAACAAACTGATTACTAACTACATGGGAAGATAAAGGACTTGGCAGAACTGGACTAGTGCCCAAACCAGCCTCAGTAATGAGAGAGGAGGGGAGGTTTCCTTTGCTTGTGTAGTGGTCACACACTGACATATAATCACCACAGAAACTCAGTGTGTGCTCGCAGGGCTTTAGGACAGTTCTTCTGAGACTTCAGGTCATGCCCCAAGTGGGTTACAAGTGGCATCCTGACTCAACAGATACTATACTGTTTGGATGAATATTTAGAGGCATGAGAATGTCAGAAACTGAATTATAACACGGAAGCATTTGAGAACTGCTGTGTGAAGTGTTTTGCCCTGCATGATGTTGCATACCTGGCATACCTGTCCCAGCAAAGTCAGTGAAGACATACCTGTGCCTTGAGTTGCTTAAGTGCTTTGCAGGGTCATTGTGAGCACACACAGCTGAGAGTTGGGTCTTGAGCAGTTTCTGGTGCTTCCTCCCCTGCCATGGTTTAACCTGAGCTGGCAGCTGAGCACCACACAGCCACTCACTGTTCCTGCAGAGGGATAGGGGACAGAATTGAAAGGGTGAAAGTGAGAAAACTTGTGGATTGGAGATACAGACAATAGGCAAAGCAGAAGCTGCACATGCAAGCAAAGTAAAACAAAGCAAAACAAGAAATAAATTCACTGTTTCCCATGGGCAGGCAGTGTTCAGCCATCCTCAGGACAGCAGAGCTCCATCACACATAATAGTGAGTTAGAAAGGCAAACACCTTCACTTCAAAAGTCCTTCCCCCTTCCTTGTTTTTCTCTCAGCTTTAGGAGCTGAGCATGATGCCATATTGTATCCCTTGGGACATACCTCTGGTCAGCTGGGGTCAACTGCCCTGGCTGTGTCCTCTATGTCCTTTTGTATCCCAAGCCTCCTCACTGGTGGGGAGCAAACTGAGTAACGGTTATAAGAAACAACTGAAATGGGACTAGAAAGTTCAGTTGGAGTAGAAGAGTACAAGGAACATTTTTTCAGTCAATATTTGATGAGAAGGCTACTTTATGGGGGAAGGACAGAGGCTTGGTGAATCATATATTTATTTTCTCATGTCTGTAGGTAAATCGCTTACCTAATACTTCACAATATGAGACCTTTTCTGTTTGTTAGCACGCCCATGTTCCCCTGAGCAGCAATCCTATTTGTTGATCTGACAACTATTGCTTTTAAGTGTTGCTCCTGTGTGTTTTATTGATCCAAAATTACTTTCATGTTTCTAAAATTTCATGTCCCAAAATTTTTGTAATGGATCTTCTACTTGGATCAGAACCCTTGTCATCAAACTGGAAAGAGAGTTTACTGTGTTGACCAAAGGAGAAAAAAAATCCTACAGGATTATGAGATTTATCGCTCCTGGTTGCAAAATTAGTTTCTCTTTGATGATTTTTGTTATCTCAGGTACTGGGCACAAGGATCAGAAATCTGACATAAGAAAGACTTTAAGATGTACCTGGATTTAGATGCCAGCCCAAATTTTGTCAGTAGAAACAGTGATGGCAAGCAGATGTATATCCTAGGATTTTTCTGGGATATATTTTTTGAGTGTTTGAAATTCACAGGATGTTTCAATCTTCTGCCTAATGCTTAAAAATCAAGAGTTACTAGTAAAAAAAGAAGATGGTATTTTATTAGCAAAATATGTTGCAGGTCTTGTAATTAAAAGACTTCCATCATTACTGAAAAGCATGTTCAATGTTGAATCTTCATATTCACCTTGTCTTGTTACCTAACCGCTTTGTCACCTTGATACCTTGTTCATCCTCTGCCTTGGTACTGCCCTGCTTAAAGGTAATTGAAAATAGAGGATCTGCCTAAAAATTTATCATTTTTCTCCAGTTGTGGTGACTGAATTGCAATACAGCTGCTCTAAAGGGAATCAAATAAAGGTAACTGGATTTTTTTTGTTTGGTTGGTTAGGTTTTTTGTTTGTTTGTTTTGTTTTGTTTTTTTGGTGTGTGGATGCTTTAGGATTATTGCTGTCATTTAAACCTTTATCCATTAGTATTATGAATCTCCCATTAAAAGTTAACCCTTGAAAGCATTAATCCTACTCTGTGAAGGCAGGTGTGATGATCCACATCTCAGTTTATATACCTGCACTTCAGACTGATAAACCATGTGTGAAAGCATTTGAATTGAGCAGTGTGTACACAAGCACCAGAATGGGGAAAGAATCATGATGGCCTTGAGTCCAGCTTCAAGATTTAGTGCTGGGGATGTGTGAGTAAGCCCTCTCTGGGTCTAGGATACAGGGTACATAAATGCGTGTTTGACCTAGACAACTTTTATCTTTTTGTATTAAGTCAAGGAGAAGAAGAAATTGGGGTGAAATTGCTTGTGAATTTTTTCACTGTTTGTGACATAGTGAGCCTATGATGATTAAAGCAGATCTTGGAGTTTGACTTTTGGAGAGTGAAGAAATCCCACCCATGGGGACCAGTTGCCTGCCATGCAAACTTGACTCATAGATGTAGCAGGGTCAGCATTGTAACATTTCCTGAAAGCAATCACACTGTATTACATTCTGAAGATTTTGCTTATCTGGAATATTTCTCAGTGCTGTAGCAACTTATTGCAGGCCCACAGTAACAAACTGCTGTTTTCTGAGGAAATCTGAGCTTGTGCAATTCACTTCTAACAGACAGTGCATTCAAGGTTGAGACAGTGCAGACTTCACATGCACCCAGGAAGCCTCTCTTGCAGCCCACTGGGTGTTAAAAGATGCTTATTAACTTCTTTTCTTTTCTGGGCATCTTTTGTAAATGGAATGATAAGGGTTGCACAAAATCATCTCTCTTGGCAGTATACAGGCCTCCTCCTTGAGCTGGCTGCATTTGTATCAGAACTGGAAAATCAAGACATACAAATGAAATATTGGGAATCATTTCCAGGCTGTTGATATTGCTCCAAAGCTTAAAGAAGTTCCAGCCTGAGGATCATCTTTGAATGTATCATTAGTAGTTGGTTTCTTTAAATTCCCCTAGGTTGGCAGTTACATCATTTAAGCATTAAAACTCTTGGGTTTATGTCAGGCTTCTGCTAAGCTAAATAAAAGAGTTCATGTTAATGAGAAGCAGTCTTTCTCTAGGTCAATTTAGTCTAACAAGAGAAAGAGGTGAGAGAGCTGACAGAGGGAAAGGGATTCCCATGGAGATGAAGGTCAGGCAGTAACATGGTGTCAGACGCAGGACCAGAATGAAGTTCCTAGTGTGCTGGATCAGGCTGCACTTTGCTTCTTCTCTCAACTGCAGGGCTGGAAAGAGGAGTTTGAAAGAGGCTGTTAAATGGAGAAAAGGGCACTTATGTGCTTCACTGATTTTGCCAATATAGATTCTTGGGAGAGGGTTTTCTCTAACAAGCAATGTGGTTTTATTAAAAATAGTGGGAAAAGAAAAATTAATCATTTGCAACATATTCAGCCTGATGTTTAAGATGTTACAGTTTCAAAGCACATGCAAGTACAAAGCACATGTTGCCAACACTTGTGTTCACCCGCAAGATTCTCGCAAAATCAGCTGACTTTGCAGGTTCTGGTGTCAAGTGTTGCAATGGTCAGAGTCTGTTTCATTTCTCCATGAAATACTACTGAAGCCCTTTGGGCCAGCTCCTTATGGGCTCATAGACATTGCATTGCCCAGTTCCAGCATCCTGCTGTCTCACAGTGCCCTGACCCTGGGCTGTTCACCACTCAGACTTCCTTACCATGCAGAGATGGGGGAAGGGGAAGAGAGCTCAACAGTTAGGCCCCTTGAATGGGGCACCTTCCTCCAGGACAGTCCTGGTAGAGACTGTGTGGGATTTTGCTGTTAGAATTCTTGCCCACTGAGGAGAGGGACATGTCTTCTCACTGTTACCAAGGTATTCAGAGCTAGGTCTACCATTTAGGAGACAAGACAGTTATTTTTTTTGTTTTTCCACCTCTTGAGTTGTTGGAAAATGGAATAAATGTAGATATCCCCCATTCTAAAAGTAATCACCTAGGATCAGCTTAAAAAGGGATTGTGATAAATATAAAATCACCTTCTCACCAATGGTACTCTGTACAAGGCCTGGCCATGAATTTGGGTCCATGTTCAGAATATACCTAGAATATATTTATTGGTTTGGAACCTTGGAGACAAGTGGGAGAATATGTAGATTTAATCCTGCCCAGACAGGATTCAAGCATTAGTTAAGATGCTATCAAAAAAGCTTGATAGTGTCAGAAGGAAGAGGTTGCTTCTGGCATGAACTTGGTTGCCTGTAGCTCTAGATGTCAGCTGAGCAGCATTTTTGAAGATCTTAATGATAGTAAGATGTCTTCTGAAGCCCTTTGGAAAGCAGGCCTTTTTAAAGTCACACTATCCTTGTCCAGTCTTGCCACAAATTTAGTCTACCTTGCAAATAATTAATACAAGTCCTGTTTGCTATTAGCAAACTCCAAAGCACAAAATGTTAGTCTTTATCTGAAGAGAAATAATTCCCTTCACTATGCATTAAAAGGCTGTAGAAATTTTTTCTACAAAATTATCTGAAAGCTAAAACTGTATTTCTAATCCTGACCAGTTAATTATAGCATGCTGCTCTTTTGATGGAGAAAAGTAGTTCTGCAGAAGGCAGAACTCTCTACACTGAGGTCTATTTCTTTTCAAAAAATGGGAATATGCTGGATGAGGAAGAATAATCCTTTACTTTCTGTTAATTCAAAAGTTTAATGTAGGTTTATGAGCAAAACCTTCTAACTGCAAAAATTTTGAGGGATCAGGAAGATGCATGAGCCCTGTTTTCTTCATTTTTGGGCAAGAAAGCTGATTTGTGTGTTCAGAATTCAGTGTATTCTGTTATCCATCAAGGGAACAGGCAATTCTCTTTTCATTTACACAGTCTTTTACAGCAGTATACAAAGGAGGAGCTCACACCTGTGACAGCACCATATCCTACCTCCATGGTTCACAGCTGTAAATGGCAGCATCTTGTCCAGGACAATGGCAGGCTGGACAGTCCATGTGGAGTGAGCTGGAGCTGAAGAAATGAACCTTTACTCCATAAGGAGATGTTAATTAAAAAGTAGGGCTCTGTTGGAAGGGAGCTGGTAGAGGAATGCAGTCTTTGAAGAAGTTAATGGCCCACCTACCCTACAGGTGAACAGATCTGAAAAGTGTAGTGATTTGCCAGCCAAGGTGTTGCCTCATATCCCTGCTATTGTAGAATATCATCATTCTATCATTCTCTAGAAGCTGAAAGCCTAGTGTGAGTTCAAGGGCTTGGAAACTGCACAAGGTCTCTAATGTGTCAATAAACAGAAGAAATGTCAAATTGCTGAGATACATATAAGGTTGGCAACTCTACTGTAGCCTGCCCTTATGGGGTGAGGTACCCATCCTAGTCGGTGTGCTGTTAGTCAAAGTGGAGGAAGAAAAGCACAACTTCCGTGACAAAATATTCAGGAACGCTGCTGATTTAGGTCATCATTTACGATTGTTCACTAATTAGGATTTCTATAATCCAGTAGTAGTACTCCTGAGTGCTGCAACATCCGCTCCAGCCAGGCCCACTGAGGCTTGGGTCATAAAGGTGCAGGAAACCTTTTCCCTACAAAGAGTTAGTCCAACCCATTTTTCAACAGAAAGAGTAAGACCTATCCAACTTCTGTTTCATTATGCAAGCCTTTCAGCTGATGGAAGCACTAGGATATTCTAGGGAGGTTGTTGGTCACCATTTCCTACATAGTTTCTTGCCCAATTAATATAACTTGTCATTAACCACACAAACAAAACTTGTGGGAATAAATATGCAAAAACAACCTGTCCACAAGAAAACTCTCATTCTATTTCTTCTTTGTTTTTTTTTTTGAGAAAAAGGGAAACAAGAAAATTTCTTTTTACAATTCCAGCTCTGTAATAGCCAGCTGATTTGAAGCAGATACTGTGATTGTAATCCATATAAGTGAGTAAAGAATCAGGCCCTGGCTGAGAGGTACATGTTTCTATAGGGCCACATTACAAGAGTTCTAAATTCCCTGACCCTAACCCTGGAATGCAAGCAAGAGTCAAAGTTTGGCAAAGGTTGTAGCCAGATGCAGTGTGCTTCTATGTTCACACCCTCCCTAATGGCTGCTCTTTAAAAAATAATAATAAAATGCAAATAACTTACACCTGGCATAGCTGGAAAGTCAAAGAAAAGAAGTATAGAACGTGAAGGCTGTGGGAGTGCTGTTAATATTGTTATTATTATTACTGTTATTATTAATCAGATGAATGCACAACTGTCTGAAAGTTCCTCAAACATTGTCTGCTGTTGCTTTGGTAGGCCCTGTGAATACACTGAGGTAATGTCCTTTGGTTGGCTTACTTAATTGAACAGATGATGGGGGACGGAGGAAGCTAGGCAGGGAAACATGCTTAGAGATAGAAGAGAAGAATTCCCACCCACGCAGTAGGCATGTACTGTAATAATGGAATAATTATGTGCAGTTTGTTTATAGCTGTCTTCCCCCAGCATCGACGCCTTGGGCTAGAAGTGAAGCAGGACGGGTCCTGCAATCAGTTTTCACAATCATGTTTTCCCAGTGATTTGTCTTTTATTCCCCATTAGAAAGCAGAGCATGTCTAGAGCAAATGTAGTGGCTTCAGCCCTTCAGGATACTGCAAATTTGCTCAGATTTGGGGAGGGATGGGTGTTCATGAGTTACGAGTTTGGATTTGTACCAAGATCCATGAATCTCAATATCTGTAATGACGGTTTGCACTCCACAACCCCAATCTGTCCAGAGTTGCTCAGAGCTGGATAAATTTTGGCCTGAGACATTTTTCCAGCCTTTCAAATAATGAATGTTGGGTTGTGGACAAAAACCAAAGCCAGATGGCTTTGTGTGGTGAGACAGCTAAGTAACTGTTACTGCAATGGGCTGTACAGTGGGGATTTGTTCCTGGTGGTTTTGAAGCAGGTTAGAAATTTTCTTGTGGATCCTTCCCGCTGCTTGTTAATAAAGTTGATCATGTCCTTGTTTTACATTTCAGCATGAACTCACATTGTGCTGATGATAAAATGCTGATGATTTGCTTTCTGCTGTCCCTTTAAATGTATTAGAGGATATTGTAATCTTCATGCAGCTGCCATTTTGTTTTCAGTTCAACTGCAATCTGCTATGAATGCATACACAGCATTTCAATTCCAGTGGCACTTAAGAAAACATTTCCAGTCAAGTGGAGTATCCACACGATGAGCTTTATCTTCCTCTTGCAGCAGGCTGCATGCCATGTCTGCGTAGTTAAGAAGAGAAATGGGAAATAATTCCATTTCCCCAGTAATTCACAGATTAACTGTAGGGAGGTCAAGAAACAGACATTGGACCAGGAAACAACTGGAGAACATGATAGTCCTACCTGCTGCATTGGATCTGTCACACAGGTTGTGAACTTTGACAGCAAAGGGCTTATATCATATGCATTTGTGCAGCACATCACATCATGAGGGGCTTAATCTGGGGTTTAGTGGATATAACTGTGTCTTGGAAACTCGGAGCAGCCTGCATATATCAACTAATGAAATGCCTCCACAACATTTATATGCAGAGCTGATAACAATGTGTTCACCACACATTGGCTTTAGAAATGCCTTGGAAATTGAATAGAGCTTTATTTAAGGGGCAAGAGAAGTAATAATCATGAACTGACAATGAACAACATATAAAGCAGGTGTTACCAGCACCTTACACGTGCAGTAGACATCCCTTTCCTCAGGATGTTACAAGCTGGAGTGCTATTTTAATCAGCTAAAACTGTTGTGTGCAATGTAGAAAAGCATGATTTTGTTATCAAAACTGTTCTGAACGAGCTGGAGTGAAAAATCAGCTTTAAAAAAATAGTCATAGATCTTATTTAAGAAACAGTTTTGGATTACATGGGTTTTAATTGTTTCAACAGTTCTGGTCAATGCCTTAGCTTTGTAGGGAGACATGGGGCAATGGGAAGCCTTCTGGGTTGCAGGCAAATACCAGCCCCTGCACTGTACATTCCTATTCCCTGAAGTGCTGCTCAAGTTGAGTAGGCAATGGCTCTGTCAGCCACCTTGACTCCAACTGGGAATTTCAATGGAATGAGTGCACTTCTGTGCAATACTGGTCTCATTTAAACAGCCCTTTCTAATGGGCATCCTTTCTGCTGAGATGTGCTTGCTATGTCCCGTAGTTCTCTCCCTTGGATCCTACCATGGCTAAGGCTGTACGGTCATTTGCACTGGCCATCTTCTCTTATTCCACCAGCATATGTAGGAAGTTACCTAAAGCAAATGGATGAATAAAGTAAAAATAGCAAGGTGTGGTGGGCTAACAGAATTAGGAACTTACATTTTTCTGTTTAACTTATTATCAATGATTTAACATGGGGCCTTGGGTAAGTCACTTCATATACCTATGACTCAGTTTCTGCTTCTGAAACAACTGTCTGCTGATCTCACTGGGGCAGTTTTAAAGCTTAATTTACTTATATTTTATAGCACTTTGAAGATTTGAACTGCACTATATTATGGGAATCGTTGGGAGTCATAAAAGAAAGAGTCGGTGTTGCAAGAGGAGGTATGATAATGAAGCCTAAAGTCAGAGACTTAATGCCTCAGTTCTTTGCTGAATCAAAGCCTAAGACTGTGAGTTCTTTGAAACAGACTCTCCTCAATTAAAGGCCTGCTCAGAACATATTAGGGCTATGACATACCCGGGGCCTCTGAGTCCCTCTGTAACAAATGATTACGTACATAAGCTTGAAGATGCCACCAGCTGCAGGAATGCTACAGTTCCCTGTAGGATCTATCTCCTTCTCTCACAGCTTTTAAATTTTTCATTATCTTCAAATCTCTGTACCTTACTGCTTGTTCCATTCTCCAGGTCCTTAAAGCATTCTTCAAGCTATAAATAAAGAAGATAAAATTACAGGGCACTTATATGCACACTAGCTAGGAAGCTGAATGGGCTTGAAAGGGCTTCCTGGTTTCCTTCCAATTCAAAATGTTATTGAGTTACTATGTAATCAGATAAATGAGTTGTTAATCAAAGTGATGTCAGCTTGGGACATACTATAGAAAGATGATTCCGTTGTAATCACAACTGTATAATTAAGCAATGAGGCATGACAGGGCTTGAATTATAGCACGATAATTTTCACCTCAGTGCTGCTGATGAGAGCCATGGCTGTCTGCCATCCAAGTACCCGATTATGTCTTGCTGTACAACAACTCCACTGCTGAAACATCTGAGACAAACTAGAGTAAAAAAATTTTCTTTCATCTCACCACCGCCCGCCCTGCTCCAGGGTGAAGCATTTCTGTGATCAGCTGGGCCAGGCTGAGCCCTGTGTATCTGGAAGCAAGTTTGACTCTCTCTCTGCTGTTAGAATACTTATAATGTGAATGCATTGTATTTGACATGAGTCTAACGTGACAGCAAGGTATGGGATCCTTTACAGAGCCAATGAGTCTGTCCACAGATACTATTAGTTAAATTTCAGCAAAATGCTTATTGTTACAGAAGAAGCCCCAAAATGGTCCCTATCTAGCAATATTTAGAATTTCCTAGACTTGAACCTCATTCTCCTCTGAGAAGTTTAAATGAGGAATTAGCTTTCACATTCACAATTCTCTTTTTTTTTTTGGCCACCACCCTTAGGATAGAGAAAAACTTGCATTCACCTAAAGAAGAGCTTTGAGGAGACATTGGAATAATACGGACTTTGGCAACTTCTGACATGATCAGTGGTATAGATGTGAGTTAAAATGACTTCATATAGAACAGTGACCAAATCCTGCAATCATAGCTTGGGAGAAACTCCCATGGAAAGTATTGGGCATTTGTCTGAGTCAGAAGCTGAAAGTTTGTTCCACAGGCTCAGTCTGGAGGTGAAAATACCAGGGCTGAAAAGTTTCCTTTTCTCATGGGGAAAAAAATGCCACCTAAGAAATATTAAACTGTGCCACCTCATGTTTCCATGTGAAGTGCTGACTTTGCTGAGGAGATGGGAAATGTTATGCAATTTACCCTTTCCCTCTACAAACTCTCTCCTGTCATGTCACCATCAGCCTTGCCCTGCATGAGCATTGCTCATACTTCTGCTTTAGTAGTGTGGTTGTCTGGTGAGCTGATGAACCACCTGGGAAGCACTTTATATTTTCACTTGTAGTTTAGGATCCCTGGGACTGAGAAAAAAACCCTTGAGACTGAGAAAAACCCCCTGTATGTTCAAATAAAGCATTTTTGCACCTTCTCTAGAGCCTCTGCCAAGGTGTTGCATGTGTTGGCAGTCCATGCAGTCTTGCAGGCACCTTTGTCTCCTTGGAGGTGGAACTGGGCAGCTTGCCCCAGTGCTGGCAGGCATGAGCAGCCCAGTTCAGCTGCCTCTGCCTCAGGACAGAGAAGGGCAGCCTTGGAATCATGTGGCCGCTCAGAACACCTGTGCTGGACACTTTGGCTCAGGTCGTTTGTGACGGCTGCAAAAGCATTTATGGACTCCAGTCAAGACCAGTGAAGCACATAATTTTCCCAGTGTTGCCTCTGCTGCAGAAATGATGTGCTCTTGGCAATACTGTCAGAAAACTCTGTTCCTGAGGCTAAATATGCACGCAAAGTAAAGCTTCCCTTCTGACAAACAAAATAAAAATATCCTGATCTTGACTACAGTAGCAAAAATGCTCCTGGCCTAATAAAATTATGTCATTGAAAGAAGTGTCTCTGTGTCTGCTGGTGTACCTGTAAATCAGTTCAAGTGAATGGTCCTTTGAAACTCATTTCAGCTGATATATATGCTCTTGAGGATGAATGAACTTTTGAGTTGGCAATGCTGCCATACCTCATAAGTCAAATCTCTTCTCCAGATACTTGAATCCCATGATGATAGTAAAAACTAGGGGTTTACAAGATACATCAGCATCATTTTTTTGAGAGTTTTCACCTTGGAAGGCAAGAAGCGTCCTTGGATTGAGTGCCTGTCAAATGACTACAGATGCAACAGTGGAAGAGAGGAATATTTTTTGCTCTCATCTTTCAGTACTGGCATAAGAAGCTGACTTGAGAGACCCTCCATTAACAAAAGAGGAGGTACAAAGAAGGCAGTCATGACACAAGCTTGCCTCTGCTTATGATTATACTCATGTTTCCTTGAATATGGCCACCAGAGAAGCTATAATTTTTGTATGCTCAGATTACTGCCTGACTTCCTTTCCCATAGTAAGGAAAGCAGCCAGTCTGGGGGGAAACTGGAAGCTTCCCTGGACTGATAGCCTGGACAGGAACAAGGCTTTCTCTGTAGGATATTCCAAATGCATGTGTCCCTGCTAGTTACTGTTCCTTGCATGTGATGGCAAAAGGGATCAAGAAAATTTATGGTGACAGATCCATAAGTGGTGCAAGAGAGGGATGCTTTTGTAACATAATTTCTTGAACACTTGGAACTTCCTGCCACATGATGCTCCACAAACAAACCTTGCAGGAATCTGAAAGCTTGTGAATTTGCCCACACTATTCAGAAAGAAAAGTATTGACCTTTAGAGAACATATTCAAAAGTTACATGCCAGATATTAAGTAGATAGTGTTAGCAGGAGAAATGAGACATACTGCTGACATTTTCCTACATGCTTGGATTTGTCTCGGACTGCCCTTCTACTGTCAGCCCATTGCTAAGTAGCCAACTGGCAACTTGGGTTTGGCTCTTGGAGGGGAGATGTTTTGACGAGTAGTTCTTGTATCATCATTAACTGTATGTTGTGTGCAGGTGCACTGAAGTTCTGTGGCAGAGGGATTTGAGATGGGATGGCCAGGGCTGATGAGCGGTGAACAGTCTTTGGGGTGGATTATCCTCTGCCCTCCAGATGGCTCTTTCTTTCTGACTGCCACTTTGATTTTTCCATCCTTGATTGACTGTTTTAGTTTGCTGCAAATATCTGGATTTGTCAGTAGAGTTGGAGAAGAAGAAATGATTCTTCTGCCCAATAAGGAGCAACACGGCACTTGAAGTAGTCTCACAGCACTGTTTGTGAGGTACTGGAATTGCTAGCAGAAGCCAACAGTAGGCAGCATGGCTAATTTAACCCAGGCTGTGAACTGAAAGAGAAGAACAAGTTTTATACTGGAGGCAAGAAACGTCTCTGACACACCTGCATATTAGTGTGTAACCTAGAAGGTAGGAAGATCCTATAATTGTCATCTTCAGAGGAAATTAGATCCAGAATTGTCCATCTGCTCTGAGTTCCTAGCAGGAAAGTATTCAGTTGATGACATGAGTACAAGTCTTGACCTTTCATTTCTTTTTCCCCTGGACTTTCACTGGATAACAGATCAGACACAGGCTCCTTTGTGCCTCTGTGAGGCTGGCTGATGGGAGAGGGAAATGGTGCCTGTGGTTTGGCTTTTCCACTCAGATAAGATTACTAAATGATTGAGAACTTCAAGTTCACAAAACTCACTTTTGTTAAAAAATTTAGCAGTGCCACCTGGAGGAAAGTGCCGGGAAACCCAATGACTGTCCGGGAAGCTCAGGAACAACTAACTGTCCTCTGCCTCCTCTGCAAGAGAAGATGTGGCTGTCAGTGTGGGGCTCCCCTGATGAGCTTAGTTTCTCATCGACATCAAAGAGAGATGTGCATCTGCAGATAATGCAGAATACCTGAGAACAAAACTTTGTCCAGAAACCACTGTCTTTGATAGCTATTACCTTTTGATTTTAAAAGCCTCCTTTTTTCCCCCCCAAAGAGCTTTCCCAAACACGATGCATTGCATATATAAACTCTGTTCCAGCTCCCAGTGGAAATGATGGCAGCTTTCCATTGAGTGCGATCCAGACTTTAATGCCTTTCATGTATGCCAATGAAAACTCTTTACATTGCATACTAGTGCTCTTTAAAGGCTCTCAAGTAGATAGACAGATTAGATTATTTAGCGCTATACAATGCAGCATAAGTGGTGCTGGTGAGTCATGCAATGGCATTCTTCCCTCTGACTCAGTGCAGAGTCAATGCCCGAGCATGTTGCTATGTGGCTCTGTGTTGTTGGAGGTGTCTTTTTCAGACAAGAAGTAAAAAAAACCCCAAAAGTGTTCTGACCCACTATTCTTGCTACAGATCCCATTTGCCTGTGAGCGCCTTGGTTGAACTTTACAGAATTTCTCACCCTAGCACAAGTTATCCTCAGCTTCCAATAGAAAACTATTGTTCTCCTTGCCAGGAGGGAGAAGGGTTTTGAGCTATCTGGAACAAAATGTTTTAAAAACAAGAATGGGTTATTGCAAATACACTGTGGGGTTTAAATCCTTAATATTGAAAGAAAACCTACACCATCACTTACTGCACATTCATATTTAGCATTCTGGTTTTGTTTACCACTTCAATGACTGTTTTCAATTACTGTTCTCTGCATGAAACCACTTTACTCAGGCCTGCTGCATATGCAGAACTGACTTAGAAGATGACTACTCTGTTTTGCAGTGATTTTCAAGGTGTCAGACTGCTTTTTTGTTCCTTATCTATAAGGCACTTGGTGCCTGGAGAGTGAGAGTCTCTTATTTAAGCCCCATCCCTCTTCCTGGCAGAAAGATTTCATTGCAGCACTTCCTCCACTGTGCAAGGAAAGGAGTTTCACCTGGCTCTTTCATCTGCCCCATCCCTCAACCACTGGGATGTAAATGACATGACTCTGTTGCAAAAAAAGTTTCTCAAAACCTGATGTCTTGACAACAATACTTCAATTTTCAAATTTTACTTCGTAGAAAATGTACTGATCAGCTCTCGTATGCAGAGAGGTTTGCCTAACAAATTACATAAGTAGCCATGATATGTCCTCACAACTCCTTCAGAGGACAAGAGCTACCCAGGCCAAAATCAAGTGCACCTCAGGGCAGCAGTACTCTCTTGGTAATAACCAGTAATTGAGATTACAAGGAGTTATTCTATTTTGGATATTGCAAGCTATGGCATCTAGTCCTCTTTGGAAAGGACTACTGAGATGGAGAGGGCTTCTTATAGGCACAGTGGCACAGGTGAGATGGAAACCAGAGGGTAAGGCCAGGGGCCACAGCAGGAGCAGCTCTTTGCTTGAACTTACTTGTTTCACAGTATGGGATTCCAGTGACTGCCTTTGCCCCTTGTAACATTTGTGCCAATGTGATAAACCACTTGTTTTATCTTATTTTATCAGTGTTCAGTCTTCATGTTGCAAATTTTTATTTGTTATATCCCTTCAAATGTGAAAATAATGCTTTACTTGGGACAGGCATCTTGATCATCTTCCTGTGCTGTGGCTATTTTTTGTAACTCCAGCTAGTGTCTGTTAATGATTTGATAATAATCCAGAGCATTCAGAAACCCAAATTTTTTATTAAGCATCATTTAATCAAAGCAGATTAAAGAAATGATGGCAAAATGCTCAGTCTCAGAGATTAACTTGGAGAAACTATTTTCAGGAGGAGAAGCTGTATTTGGGACTGTGCTCACTGATCATTTTACGTAAAATTCACAGCAGCTGGAGGAGAGATTTACTCATTCCTTTGGACTGCAAGCTCAGCGGTGTAGATGCTTTTTCAGAACCTAATTGTTTTCATATGAACTCGAGGGGGGGACGGGACACAGAGCTATTGAAATTATTGCAATTACCCAGGGAAGCATTCAGAAGTTCCAAAGGAGAGTTTTGTTACAAGGCCACATAGCCAATAATACTTACCTCGTAAAAGTCCTCTTGCTTAAAAAGCCTGTAGAGAAGGCTGATGAATGACAAGCAGAGCAAGGAAATGGACAGTATTCAATGCCAGAGTCGTGTCATGCAGGGCTTAACTTACATTTATTGTATAACAGAGTGCTTAACACAGGACATTTCTGCACCTAATCAAAGATTTTTAACTTCTATTAAGGGCCTGTCCTTGTAACAAAGAATTGATAAATGAGAGAAGCTGTGGGAAAAGCGATAAACTATGCTTGCAAAAGGCAGAACTTATTTGGGATTGAGGAAATGAGAGAACAGAGCCTGTGACAGAGCCAGGTGCCCGAAGGAGTTCCCCAGCCTCAAGGTTAACTTCAGAGCTGCTTGGTGTCCTCAGTGCCTTTTCAGCACTGACATTTGCATTACAACTGGTAAATCAGAAACATAGCTGAATGAATTTAGTACTGGGGAGACTGATGTGCTGAGCTGAGCTCCTCTGGATTTATACCATATTAGATGAGAACAGAGTTTTGCCTTGAAGTCTGTGGTTTATGTGATATACGGCATATACCGCCAGCAATGTCAAAAAGTTCCTCTAGTGTCGTCCTTTGAGTTATTTCTGATTTACACCCTAAGACATTAAATTTTCTCTATATTTATATCCTGGTAAATTAAAATACTCTGGGATATGTGATCAAGAAGGAAAGTCCATAATTTCTGTTCCACAAGATCAGGCTAAAATTGTTCAATATTTTGGTGCAAATTTTCTCTCTATATACATTGTCTGTGAAGTATTTGGAGAAGAAACACAAAGATGCTGCAGAGCAGATATATGGTTACTAGACTGAAGTTTGCTCACTGCTCAGAAGGGGAGAAAAGTGAGTGAGTGTTAGATGACTCATACATATCTCCAACAGATCAGGCTTAACTGCTCTGAAAAGCAAACTGCAAATGATTCTTCCCCATGTGCAAATTCCACCCTCTGTCTGCAAACACCTGCTGGTGACTTCAGTGGCAGCCACATATTGGGAGGGCAAGATTTATATCTCTAGACTTTATCAGGAAGGGAGTTTGTTGCAGAAGCAGAAAAAGAATTGCCTCTTGCAAGAGAGCCCACACATCAATTCCCGTAATATCTAGGCTTCATTTTGGCTGAGTCTTTTTAATTTGTACCCTAATTTGTACCCTTTTTTTTTTATGAAGACACTGTTTAGGGACAAAAATACTATCAGAGCGTTATTAATCTAGGAAAAATGAAAATACAAGAGGGAGAGCATGTGCAAGAAGCACAGGGACTATTCAGTCCATTGCTGGAGAGGGGAGGTTGCAGATGTATAAGTGAGCAAATCCTGAGAATATGCTGGTGATAAAACATTGCTGTTGTGCTGTGCCACTACTTATGCTTTTCCCTTAGGGATTATCTGTAGCCATAAGAGCAAAGCAGTCAAAGACCATGATTTCTGCCCTGAAACGTCCCGGAGCTGAAAGCCTGCAGTCCTTTCACCAGCAGCTGAAGAGCCAATCTGTCACCTCTACCTGCTGCAGGCTTGCCTCCATGCACTCCACACCTGCCATGCCGCCCACTTTCTTGATGATTTACAGAGCTGGGCACTCTCTGCTGGCTGGTCACTCAGGCTATTTGTCAGATTTAGCATTAGAAAACGGGTGCAAATCTGTGAATAAAGTCTAATCTTCCAGGCCAGGGGACAAAAAGGTTTTATATGAAGGCAAGTTTGTTGCTTTTAAAAGAGGCAATTGCATTGCCCTAGCAGAAATGAGAAAGAGTTCTCACAGTTTTTTTCCACAATTGTTATGAGTAATGTTTTCAGTCGCTTGGTTTGTGTTGTGCATAATGAAATATAAATACTGCGTGGAATGCTTTGTCATAGAAAATATTTATTAATAGCAGATTTGCAATCATCATCTTGTCTTTGATTCGAACAGGTTTTTTTCTTTTCATAAGGTTCTTTCAGGCTGGTGAGCTGTGACTGATGTGTGTTTATTTCAGTTGAGTCATCAGTATCATTAATCCTATCTTATTTACCAATGTTTGTCATTTTATAGCGTTTAACTGGTAGGGTGACTCACCTCAGAGAGAAATGAGAACATGAACACAACAGGCTTTTTTCCTTCTTCCCCTTTGGCTTGGGATAGGAATAGAGAATGACCTTTAAGGCACATCCTGAGTCATGAAGTTATCTTATTTACCTCTGCTGCTGTGAGATTAATAATGACAATCATTGCTACATAGAGGGAAAAGAAGCTTGAGCTTTTGTCCACACTTTCTCTTGTCTCTTCATGGCTTATGTGGAGGGAGACCTTTTCAGCAGGCCATCAGGAAAAGGAAGCTCTTGGTGCCTCCCTCTCTTGCACAGGAGCAGCAGAGCAGAAACTGAGGAGGAGTTGGGGAGAAAGGCTCTTTAGAGGAGCCTTCCTGCTGGCCTGGCTTGAACTTTGTGAAATTTGCTCAGGGCACTATGGAACATTTGCATTTGCTTTACAGCTCAAGTGTGGGAACTGTCTTAGCAGAACCTCCGCCAAGCCTGCTTCTTCACAACTAGAAACAACGCTTTCCTCTTCGTATCTGCCTGACATTAATTACTGCTGCTCACTGCTTGCATTTCAGCAACCTGCAGAGAAAGTGTGGCCCTTCAGTAACAGTGCTGCAGAAACAGCTGAGAGTGCCATGAGTCAGTCTCACCTGTCTGTAACTTCTCTTGAGAGGGGGATTACAAGAAAAGACACAGAAAAGGGCTTAAACATCTAAAAGTCAAGTGGCGAGAGATTAGAGCAGAATCCAAAGCTGTCACTGTCTTTAATGTATCAGAAGGGTTGAAAAAAGGGACTTGGCATCTCCATAGAACCTCCTTCCTGGGGACACTTTCCACATACACAAGTACCCTCATGGCTATGCAGTCTTTTTAGATGAGGACTGAGGCACAGAAAAGTTGATGACCCCAAAGAGCTGGGATATTAAGCAGAGAATTGCCCAGAGTCAATATATGCAGCATGCAGCTGCCTACAGCTCATTAGTCAGGGCGGCTGAGAACAGGGGTGGGTGGTAAATCCCAAGCCCCAGAAAACTTAATTCAAGCACCTCCCTGCAACCCTGTGCCTACTTAGCAAGTGTGTATACTTGCTCCAGAATGGGGGGGGGTAGCATGGATAAAAGAGTAAAGTTGGGAAATGCACACGCCTTTTAATTTGTGACTGGGATTCTCATTTTCTGATCAGAAAAGGACTTTGAGGATGTCACATACCCAGTCCAACAGCTATGGAGAAGCTGTTCTCTCCTGAACCTGAGTCTTTCAAATGTGCAAATAGTAATTCCTTGAAAAATGCCCTAAATATTGCAATCCAGGCTGCTCTATGGGCATAGCACCCTTATTTTCTTTTAAAATCCTGTCACTGGGCAGAAAATAATCCTATTCTTGCTGGCTCAGAAAGAGCACAAAACAACAATGGTTTGGTTTAGATCTGTTCCCAACCTGTTCTTTGCAGGCAAATTCCCAAACTATTAGGGTAGAAGTGCACCTGTATCTCTGTTTCAGAGTGTTTGTGTTTCAGTGTGTAACCTTGTAGTAGAAAAATGGGGCATTTTGTTTCTGATAGTAGAAGAAATAATTCAGCTTTCAGCTTCCACTTATTGGCTGAGAGTGTAAATCATTAGATTATTGCTCTGCAAGAAGAGCATCAGGTGCTACAGTTTTCCCTGAGGACCCTGTCTGTGAAAGAGCTATGATTGAACATCTGGATTCTGGGTTTAGGCTTTAACAAAGTTTGAAGTAGCTCAACCTCACAAAACTTGGCATTTTGTCAAATGATGTGGGGTCATGACCTGAGATGCTTATGCGGCAGCTGAACAGGGGTGTTCATGTCCACAACTTTGAACTGAGCTTACAATTATTTATAATGTGGGCACTGGATCCAGAATAAAAGTAGTATTTGATGATGTGCCCAAAACCATGCAGGTTTCCTGTGCCTTAGCTGAGTGTTCTGACCCCACAGACCTTTACTTAAGAGCTATTTTCTAAGACTAGGCTATTGCAATTATACTTCACTGCAAACCTTTGTCCTGTAGATTACTGCAACGTGTAAGTTCAGTGACTTAGTCCTGGGTCCTGGGTTCATCTTATCAAGCAGCCACACCTTGTTGCTATACTTTTCAGAGAAAGCTCTTGGATAAGAAGTTCTTTTTCATCAGTGCCTATCTGCTTCCTGTTAAATCTATGTATTTACAAGGCTGGCATCTTAAAAGGATTTGTCTCTAATGTGCTTGTCAAGGGACCAATAACTTGGCATATTTAAGTAATCATAATCCTAATGTTGCCAAATGGACTTTCTAATTCTGGAACAAAACTTTTCTGGGTTTTTGTTGTTGTTTTTCTGTTTGTTTGCTTTTAGGTTATTTTAAATTTTCACAGGAGACAGGGTTGTAATTTCCCTCTTTCCTAATTTTGCCATACAGTTTTACCCAAGGGTTAGATAAGCCAGAGCTTCAATGAACCATAATTTTATTCTGCTCAGATATGACTAACATTTACAGGTTTCTAAATATCTTCAGATGTGTTGAGGATACATAATAAGAAGAAAGGATGGGTGAAATTATTTGGTTTAATCTAATTACTTAGGGTGTTTTTCAAAATGCGGCTCTCTGTTGAAAACGTTCCCTGTTACTCAGAGTTGCCTCACACAGGGACAGCAATTTTCTTTGAACATTTTATCAAAGTTCACTTAAAGCAACACGATAAACTGACTCATCCATAACCACTTGGAGAAGTTTTTATTTTAAACTGGTTTAAAACTGGATGTATTTCAGAGCTGGGCTAGGTTATTAAATAAAACCTTTGCTATGCTGATGTGATGAGCCGACTAGCTGAGTGTTACTACCCTTTTATTATCATGTGGGAAATAAAATCGCATGCCTGGATTCAGAGGGCATGAGTCACGGCTCACCTGTGCGCGAGCACAGAGCTGGCTCTGTTCTGGGGTGTTTGCTGAAGGCCTCCTGGCTGGGTGGCTGCAAGTACTCAGTGTGATAGGCCACAGGGAAAGGTACTTCTGGCTGACTCAAAGCCTCACTAGAAGCTCCCAAGGCAAGGAAAGCTGAGGAGGGCTCAGTGTTTTCCTTGTTCCTGTGCTGTCTGTGTGACAGGTTGATGCAAAGGACAGAGCACTGCCATCACTTCACCCCTCAGGCTGCTACCTCAGCAAGTGGGAGAGATAAGTACATTAGGTGAGATGCTGAGGGCCGCACACATCAGCATCTTATGTCTAAGCTTTTTGTTTTTCCTTTGCAACCAAAGAATGATGCATCTATGCTAAGTTTTTTGACGATAAATTGACTGAGCTTAGCCCAAGACTAATATTTCTCAGAGTTAATCTGGGTGTCTGTTTTCCTAGCCCTGTTCAGCCTCTGCAAATACCTGCTCCCGTCGTTATTGCCTTTCACCTGGTATATTCCACAACAGCCCCAGTAATCAATCATAGGGCCTAATTATCCTAATCTACCTTCTTTTCTGACTTATTAAAGCCTAATTAGTTTATAACAACATAGAGGCTGGAGGTAATTTGGGAACTTGGAGGAGAAAAGCCAGCAATAATTGAACTGCAGTAATGAAGCTTCAGCAGAACTCAAGTCCACAGCTGTGTTTACACTGCCAGTTTTTAGGAAACCTGGACGCAACTTCCCAAAGGGTATAAGTAGAGGATAGTGGTGGTGCTCTGGGGTAGGTTAAACAACTTTGCATTAGAGGGTGCTATGGGCTTTTCTTGGTGCTTCTGTGTGCTGCTGAATTGCTGTGCAGCGCAGCCACCTTTACTGGCCTGTTAAAGGTGTGTGATAGTGCTACGATGTGGCCAGAGTTCTCAGGTCTTGGTTAAGCACCTGTACTGCTTGCTGACGTTGGTAGGTAGAAAAAATGGTAAAGGGAGCCTATTAGGCATGAGTTGGGATGTGATAAGAGAAAACTACTGGGTGCTGTGTGCCATTGTGCTGGAGGAAGGAATAATGCTGGAAAGATGTTCTTCGGCTGATGGTTAACCAAGGGATTTTGACAGCTCTTAATACTAAACTGATTTGAGAAATACTTGTTGAAGCTGAAGAGATTATAGTGGCATATAAGGCAGGAGTTGGAACACAGATAGAAACAGGGTGGTAGGAATAAACTTCTTCCTATTCTACAGCAGTTTGTCACCTGGATAATAGTGGGACAAAGAAATACACCTCAGAAACTTGTCCTGAAGAGCCAGTTCTCTAGGACCAGAGTGACTGCTGTGTACTACTGTCAGTGACAGTAGTACAGACTTGTCAAACGTGGTTCTTGCGTGGTACAGTTTTCATTTAGGTTTTTGGTATTAACAGGCTTGTCCTGCATGGTGCATATTGTGTACCTGGCTGAGTATGGAGATGTGGAAATCTTTACATCCCCAAATTATTTAGATTTCTGTTGATGCATGTAGTAGTTGGATGAAGATCGAGCAAGCCTTTCACTTGAAGTTTGTGATCTGGTAGTTGTTTTGGGCTCTCACAATTCATTTCAATATGAGGATTGCAGAATCAGCTGTACAGATAGTTTTGCTAAACTTTGCTTTCAGCAGGGCATTGACCTTGTTTTTGTAACAGCTCTCAGTTTTTGCAATCCCAGTTCTGTAAAATAAATAAAAATGAATAATGGAGAGACTCAAAGTAATATGGGAAACATAAACAAAACAAGCAGTAGCAATATGTGGTTGACTCATCCCCTCTGTTATCATCCAGATGCTGTTAGAGATTTCAATTTCTTTTACAGAATATCTGTGTTGCAGTAGACAAAGTTTAGGAGACGGAGTTTTTTTTCTTAGTATCATTAACTTTCTTATCTGCAGAAACCAGTGGTGATATTGCTGGGGTGAGATATTGAAAATACTGATGATGCCAAGCTCTTGCTTTGGTAGCCCTCATTGCTTTGGATATCTCTGCTGTTCATACCTGGCTTATTTTCTGCCATGTATACTTGGAAGCTGGGGAATTCTACCCCCCAAAAAGTGGTATGTGACCTTTCTGTTTACAGCACAAAGATGTTTCTAATCTACTGAAACTTTCTAGGAATGACAATGGCTGTGCTGGTGTAAATACTTTCTGCATCAAGAGCACAGCAAGATTTTTGTGAGGTACCTTCTGATTACTGCTCTTTGAAAAAGAACCCAAATGTAGACAAAACCATACCAAATCCCCCTTAAAAGTGCCATTCATCCCTGTACCATGGTAGAGGGACAAATCTAAGTGCAGAACATGGCTTTAATTTTTTCTTTCTTACTGTTGTAGAGTAAGTATCGAATTGCAAACTGTAAGCTGTTTCTCCTTTTGTATTCCCACCCAACTTTTCTGATTGTTAAACTTACTTGAAAAAGAGCCAGACTTAGCTTGCCATTTCACATGTGTTAGGCAAAACCATAAACAACAACTATGCCAAAACTTGCCTGGAACAAGTTCATTAACACAGCCTAATGAGACTTGACATACAACCAGAAAAACAGGAAAATATTTTAGCAGTTGGGAATCCTTCTTAGAAAAACTTGCATTTCTTTTTTCTTTTTTTTTCTTTTTTTTTAAAGTTTGAAAAAAAAAAATTTAAAATTTTCTTCTTCTCCCCTTGGGGTTAACATCAGTGAAAGACATTATTTTTCAAAAGCACTAAATGAGATGGGGAGATCAAGGGTGGGTGCTGAAGGCACTTGTGCATCTCAGCTGGCTCAGGATCTGCCATGTTCTCCCCATCTGGGCTGCACAAGGGGCTCTTCCAGAGGGTGATTCAGAGCATCTAATTTAGGCTTCCCTGGAGAGCAGTTCAGAGGTGTCTGCCTCTTTGATGAGAGAATTAAAAGTCTGAGGGCAATGAGTGGTTAATCTAAGGGGAATTCATACCACACACCGAGGTGCCAGAGGCATTTTAATAATGGGACTTGAAACCCTTGGCTCATGATAACCGGACTCTTCGTTCTGTCAGGGTGAACATCTCCAAACCCTTGATTCCCTAGTGTAGACCTGCTCCCTGTTGACTTAGGGCTGTTCTGGCAGGGCACTGGGCTTTTTTTCTGAGGGCCTCAGATCAGAATATTTTCACACATATAAGGCACATCTTTCCATGGGCAGACTACCTCTTTGCACAAAGGACGTAGTCATTTCAGCATCACACAGCCTCAGCTCTGGCCCTAGGATATTGCTGGGAATATTGCCTGCTATAAAAGGGCTGGATCCTCTTCTGGCCACAGATTAGAGGATGGTTTAAGGTCAACACCTTTTTGGGATCATAAAAATGTTCTCCTCTTCTGACTCATACATCAAATTGTTTTTATGCAAAGCTATCTTCTCTCCTTCTGAATGTAATATTTTCCGTGTTCAGTGGTGTGACTGTAAGAACGGGCCTTTACTGATACGTACCTACTTATTTCTTTCCATGAGGCAGCCCGAGCCAAAGACCAAATAGCGTGATCCCCAGAGCCTGCCCTTGGCCAGAGAAACACGCTATCAGGAATTCAGCTAGCTCAGTCATACGTCGCTTTTATTTTTGCAAACAGCAGGGGGAGCTCAGATCCTGCCTGAATCCAGATGAAGCCGAGAAAGTAAAGTTTGTTGGAATGCTTTTTACTTTAACCAGGGGTAAAACCCCAACCACTTGTGAGGTTCTTCTAACAAAATTGCATGTTTTCCCCAGAAAGCCATAGGGAGACAATTAGAGCATGTAGAACAGGAGCATTACTGAAATGGTTCCTGTGAGCTTCTAAATGTGTGTTTTTAATCTTTCTACTTTTATGGAAGAAGGACAAAAGCAATTTTAATACTTGTTTCATGGAATCAGTCCCCATCAGGTTCTAAACTTGGGAAAGGCTGAAATCATTCTTATTTAGAGGAAAAGTAATACCTGGGAATGATACACCAAATCCATCTTTAAACCTGACTGTTCAGAGGTGACTTTGGCTTGAAGGTATTTAAACATAAGGCTACTTTGTTCTCTGAGTTCTGCATGAGTACTAATTAATCCACTCTGCATCCCCACACTTCTGTAGGTAAATGAGCACAGCTAGGCTTTGTTTGTTGCCTGAGAAATCTGAACACACAGATGGCAGTGACTGATGCAAGATCACACTGTCAGGACAGGACTGGGAGATTAGGATCTGGCTTCTCCGTGTTTCCCTCAGAAAGGCTGGAGCAGTTCTTGTCAAACTCTTTCATCCAGAATCCAAAATTCATTTGTAATTGCTTCTCCACAACCCCCTGAGATTCCACAGCCTGTCAGATCTCTGCACAGGCAGGTGGGGAGGCTTGCTGGGGGCTGGCAGAGGATGACAGGGGCATTGAAGAGGTTTTGGATGGATGCACTTTTGGGGAAGATGGGAAACATGTTAATCCGACTCTCTGGATCCGCTCCAGTGGGGAACCTGTGGGAAAGTGATGATTTTGCTGTCCTGACATCCTGACACTGGATGTAACATTGGGGATACTCTCTTGTATCCCTAGTGCATGCCTTCTGATTTGGAAATTTTCAAGTGAACAAGGCAGTCCCCAGGTCTGTAGAATTATGGGTGTCCAGGGCTTTGTGGGCAAGGTGAGTTTGTTGCCAGGCTTGTAGGACGGAAACATATAATCCACAGAGCCAAGAAAAGGAGAGAATAGTCCTAGACGTCAAGCCCTAGTCATAGTCTCCTAATTATTTGCAATATTTCCCGCTCAGATATCTTTGTGATATTTTTTGAGTGACTATATCATCTTGAGTGTCTTCGGTACCACACTGGGCAGGCTGACTACAGTATCCAATGCAAATATTGCCAATGCAATCTCCAAGGGGAGAAAATAAACTCCTGACTAACCAGGAAATGCAATAATAAAGCTAAACTATTTTTTTCTATTAATCTTCATCATCTGTTCAACTAATATTCTGTTATTATTTAGTAGGAACTGTAATTTCTTAGACAATTTAAATATAGATTTTTTTTTATTCTTTAGACCTGGCTCAGCTATTAGCTTTTGAAAGCCAGCTTAGTATTTTGGGAATTCTGCCTACATTACAGGATTTGTAGTAAACCTATGAGTGGACAAAGGTACAGTAGTAGGAGCAGAGAAAAATAAGGGATACCGATGATGAATCCAGTATTCCTTGTAAAACTCAGAGCTACTGATTATGCTGTCAGAGACTGGGGATACATAAAATATAGCTAGATCAAGGACTTCAGCCTTTCAAGAGGGTAGGAGATGAAAGCCTGAAGAAGCAAATTTTGGTAGAAGAGGCTGAAGTGAGAAGGCCAAAGCTGGATGACAATCCACCTGCCTGCATGATGAACTCTCAACTTTAGAATGCCTCAGAAGGAAGAAAGGCTAAAGAGGGATGAGCAGTTGTCTCCCCAGAGCAGGTGACAGTCAGAGCCAGCTGGCCTGCTTGAGTGAAAAGTAGCTGACATGGCATGTGAGTGTGAAGAGTGCACTTTTACTGCTGTCTGAAGGAAATGTGTCCTTACACGCATTTATTGCAGGTAGCCTCCCTATCAAATGTAGTGAACACCAGACTGCTGTCTGTGAATAGGTAATGGTGCTTCCCCACCACTTCAAAGTCTGTATTTCACTTTTTTTTTTCCTATGATGTTGAAAGAGATGATTTTTTTTCCTTTAAAAACCACAGCCACTGAGAAATTAATAAAGGGTGCTGTTTTTGAAACTCCCGGGGGGTGATCCTGTCTCTCCAAGCTTTGCTGTGACTTTTGCCTGGGAACCAAGAATTGAAATGGATCTTCACTGCTGATTAAGTCTCATAACTGCAAACACAAGTGTCTGAGACAGCATGATGGAAGAGTCAGCACCTGATGTTTTGTTAGGACAAGAAGACAGCAGTCTCGTCATAGGTTTGTGTGCTTCATTTCTCAGTGGTGGATGGCAACAGAACCGAGGCAAATTCATTCTTGGATTGCATCTTACTCATGGGGCCACCCCAACTGGCAAACCCTATATTTGGGTCACATCTGGCTCACTTGCATAATGCTGCTGGCATATATCTGGGTCTTTTCTGTGCCGAAGTTATGAGACAGCAAAGTCTCACTCTCTTAGAGGAGGCACACAGAGAGAGCTGAGAAGCATGTGGGGGAGTGGGAACCAGCTGAGAAAAGAGCCATGCTGGGCTGTCTTTTTTCTTTTCATTTAATGGTGAGGGAGCTTTAGGCCTGCTGAATCTTAAGTATATTAATCAGTAATTTATAAGTATATGAAAGAGGAACTGATTTAAAGAATTAGGCAAGGAAGAGTGGTCATGGACAAGGGGTCAGGAAAGGAAGCTGGGCAGAAGAAAGGCATCTTAGGCAAAGCGGGAAAGGACTGCGAAAGGATCTTGGCCTCAGGGAAGTGACATGCCCCACCAGCCCTTCAGAGGGTGACCCAGCGCTGTCACCTGTGCCTGATTTGGGAGGTTGCTGACACCTCTTGTACCTCCTGCTGGTTTCTCCAGGGTGCCGGCTGCCAAACCGGTGCTGCTGGGAGGAGGAGGAGCCCTGGGGCCACAGGGAACTTATTGCCTCCCTTGTCTGTGTGTGGTCTCCCCTACATAAGCCTGGCCCTGAAGGCTTTTGTGGAGAAGGGCAATCCCTGCTAGGACCTGTTTCTGCTTCTTTATCAGTTTCTGTGGCTGTTGCTGGTTGCTTTATTGAGAACAGACGCTGTTTGCTCAGCTTATTGACTGGAAATTGCACACAGCTGCAGCAGGGAAAAGTGAGCCTGAATTATCTTACCTGCAAAGGCTATTTAAATGAAAACTTCAAACTCCCCTTCATTCTCCCATAACACTGTTTAATTTACATCTGAGTCTGAGATTTAGAAAGCTTTTGAAACATGCTAATAGAGAGTGGTGAATTAAGATTTGGACAAAACTGATCCTTCCTTAGTGTTGCTTTGCAGTTACATGCCACATGTATGCCAGGCAATATGGGATTATGGAGCAACTGATGCTATGGAGCCTGCTTCTCTAAAAGGCATAATGTACTCCTTTTCACGAACTTCATCAAACAAGTCAGGTCTATTAACCTCCCCCTTAAGTCATATCACTATCATTGAAATACCTCTTTGAAAATATGTGACTGCAGAGAACGGTTCACCAGTAATTAAGGAGAAAGCTACTGTCACAGTCTGAACCTGGTTGACAACTTTTTAAATAAACTCCAATAAATTTTGGAGTTGAGGTATTCAAGCAGAAGAGAATTCAACCTATCCATAACAGTTTCCCAAACTATGGTAGAAGGCCTGGTTTATTGTTTGGTTAAGGTAACTTTTCACATTAAAATCTTTAACTCAGACTGTCATTACCACATCTGCTCTATAACTACAGCTGTGGGGTTTTCCTCATTTTTTTTTTTTTTGAGAAAAGTGGAGCTTGATTTTGTGGAGGTAGTGGAGAAGTCAGTGCCTGATTTTTCATAACTAAGTCAAGGGTCTTTAAGACAAGAGGCAGAGGCAATCAGTGGAGAGCAATACATTTCTCCAGAGGGGAGTTTGTGTATGTGTATTCGGTCTTTTCTCTGGAAGCACAAGGGCTCACGCAGGGAATGAGCAGGGAGTGAGCAGCCTCCTGCAGTGGGGATCTGGAGTTAGTCTGTCTGCCATTTCTAGACATAGGCTGAAAGAAGATTTTGGAACCTACAATTTTACATCCCAATTTTTAGCATATAGTCTTCACTCAAAGTGAAACAATGTGATGGCAGTCTTTGGTTTTAATGGATCTGCTTAATGAGCCTGTTGCAGATTAAGCTCAGCACCTTCTGCAAAGCAGAAGCAACAGTTTCCTTAAGGCCAGGCAACTAATAGAAGACATTTCACTTAAAATGGATTTTCCTGGGCATTGCTCTAATCATTTCTGTCAGGTAACATTCATGTTGAAGTACTCATTCACGGCTGTGTAACATGGCAAATTCTGCCTGTGCAGTGGAAAAGCTGGAAACAGAACTTAAAAGGTTGAACCACTTTTCCAAGAAAATTAAAATCTACTCTGTTATGAAATCAGTTCTCAGCTCACATTTGTAGTCCAGACAACAGATTTATACATCACTGAAATGTCAAAGGACACAATGCTTCTAGTACTGACACGAAGAGAATCACCAGTTCTACTGTTAAGTGGGAAACCTTTGTGTTTAAACTGTGGTGTACTTAAATGCATATAGAAATGCTTTAAGGGATGTGACAAAAATAGCAGGACAATATTAACACAAAGGCTTATGCGAAGAAGTTAGGGAAAGTATTAACTTTTTCTTCTTCCCTAGAGTAGACACAGACATTTCAAAGGAATTCTGACCTGAAGTTGGTAAACTGATAAAAACCTTTTTATCTTACTGTTTCTGAGAAAGAGAAGAAGGCTTGTTGGAATAGCCTGGCAAAATTACAAGGCTTCAGATTCTTGGCCAGTGTCCACTATAGGACTCCCTTTCTCCTCACTGAGTACATCAGACTGATGTACTGCGTGCACTGAAAGAGCCCCAGAAGGAGCTGTAGTAATGCTCTGCTCAAAATATCTCATGGTAAATACTGCGATGATTCATTGCTGAAAATTTCAGAAATGTGCTTGTGCAGACTACTATGCAAATATATTTAATACATTAACTGTTTCCTCAGAAGTTGATTCTGCCTTACAGGATAAGCTTGACTGTGGCCTACTGCAAGTGTTTCAAAGAGTTGCACAGACCTTGACAAAAATAAGCATAATTATAGCATATGTAGAGTTCTTAGTTTTCAAATGCTATGCATTTGGAGATATGTCTAGACCAGCACAGAGGAGGGGATTTACAAAAGGTCACAATATGAAGCTACAGGAGTTTTCTAGGATGAGAAAATCTCGACCTTTACTTACACTACAGCAACTCTACTAGCATCACCTAGAGTTTTGTGCCTGCAACAGTAACAAAAAACCCTATGAATAACTATAAGGGCTGGCTGTAATGAAGAGAAAAACTTAGAGATTGAAAATTTCCTTTCCACATAACTGCAATAAATGCAAGAGAAGAATCATGGTAGTTGAAACTTTTTGTTCAGTGGACGATAAAATGCAGCATCATAAAACTAGAGAAATTCAGACTCCTATTTTGGAGATGGTGGAGAAAATCAGCTGTAAATTGTAGAATTGTAGTGGAGAAAATGAGTACTGGGGTTCCTTTGGGGAGATGAGTTGCTGCAATTTCTCAGGACGATGTTGAGGTCAGGTTTGTGGTAGAAGAACAGGCACCATAAAGCATCCTCCTTGGGGAAGTGGTAATGCCTTTTGGATCAAAGGCCTGATGATCCTTCATCAGCACCTTATCCTCTGTGCCTCCTTTTGCCTGTTTCCTCCCCCAGCTCCATCCGGGTCAACACTGGACCAGGAGTGGAGCTGTGAAGGCAAAGCTGCTACAGTCTGCTTTTTTGAAGAAAAACTAGGGCTTTTGTACATGGCATATTCTGAACACTGGGGCTCTGCAAAGGCAGGTCTAGTTCAGTGTACTCCAGGATGAAGATGAGCATCTGTTACATTCCCTGCTCTCTAACCAGTACAAGTGTTTCAAGCACTGTCCCTCTAGGTTGTAATGTTTACTAGAACATATTGAAATTCTAGATATTTAGAAAAGTGATCAGCAATATCAGATAATTTCAGCCAGACACAAAAGCAGAAATTAATGGGAACATTTTTAGAGTATCTGTGATCATTGGATTTCCAGCCAGTTTTCTGTTTCAGTGCAATTCATGCATTACAGCAGGAGACGAGAGCAAGGAAAATTCTGGTTTGCTGAACGGGGGGGGAAAGACATTTTTGTGTATTTTCATCCTTCAGCATCCCAGACAAAAGATACTGGGTCCTTGAGCTGTGTATGAATTGTGCACAGAAGAACTCAATGCACCTCTTCCCAAGTGAAAGGGGGGTCATTCATAGAGCAAAAGAAGTGAGACCCTCATCCCTCAGGCTGTATCATATTTTCTCACATTTCAGTAGTTAATGAGCAATGAAGCTTGAGGCCAAAGTCTCCCAGTACTGCGGGTAGTTATCTCCCCAAACCAATGGCCCTGGGGTTGTGATTCAACTTTCAGTGGCCAAAACATTCTAGGGGGGAAAAAAGGCAATTAAAATAGTTTTTGTGGTTTTTTTAAACAACCACCAAGACATTGGAGAGGTTTAAGAAAACCATTGTGAGGGAAGGCTGAACAATAGTAAAATTTAAGAAATGAGAAATGGGCAGGCTGCTTTTTTAACTGAAATAAAACAAATTCAGCTTTAAGCAGTGTAGTGTGCATAGAAGCTCAACATCAATAGCAGAAGAATACACAGGTGTCATGCGCAAAATGGGGCACATTTTCTGCATCTTTAGTAGTAAAGGTAAGACAGAAGTATGTTTGTTTTTTAGCTTTGTGATCAGTACATTCATCTCTCTAGAAGCAACTGTGCAGATCAAGTCCTTGTGTTCTTGTCTTCCTTAGATATGATGACTGCAGTCATTGTACCATATACCACTTTAAATCTCTTACCTTTAGATTTTTTTATTTATTTTTTTTGGCTGAGTGCATGAAGAAATGATCATGTTCTGGGCTGGTTTCCATTTAAGAAACTTTGCTGCAAGGAATGGATGGGTGTTGTTGGAAGATTGCATGGCAGATGGAGGAAGACATACATTTGTATTTTCATGCAATTATAGATATAAGGAACATGTCACTAAAGCAATTCACAGGAGAATGGGGTTGGAGCACAACAAGAAGAATGGTCCAGTGGATGTTCATTCAATATCAAGAGAGAAGAAGCATCACTTGGGCAGGAGAGTGTCTGGAGGTTGGGAGGGCCATCTGATGATTTAGTTGAGGAGTTGAAGGTACAGCACATCTGGGTGTGTTCATACACATACATGGGCTCCCTTCTGATAGAGCACAACCACCCAACAAGAATAGCAGAAATGAGTAACTGCCTTTTCTCCATCAAGGCCTAGGTGGTTTGCAGTTGTCCTTGACTACAGTCCTTGACTTCATCTCTCCTAATCTGTGTTGCAAAGTTCTGTCTTCGGCTGGGAAACACAGCCTTGAACCAGCTCAGAGTTTCTGTCAGCAGCAGCAGCCTGTGCTATCAGCCCTGGGCAGAGAGCTAGCAAGAGGCCAGGGCTGCAGTGCTCTGACTCTGCTCCCAATTGCAATGTCTGGAGTGAGTTCAGAGTGGGGCAAAATGCCTTTGCATCTGTGAATATGAGTTTTTTACTTTTTTTTTTTCTAGCCAGGATGTGGTTCTACATAGAAGATATTGCAAGTTTGGTCCACAGTTGTATGTGTTGCTATAGTCAATTACTGCCATTGTACAAAGACTCAGGTAGGTTTATAAGGAACCATCCCCAAACCCTAGCCTGATCTGTGCCGAACATCTACACAGGAGGTACTTATGGTGGAGCAGAAGTCAAGCGCTATTTCCTTGAATGGGCCCAGCTGAATATTTGTTCCCATTGCTGTCACCAAAACTGGAGACTCTCTACAAGGAAGTGTCCCAGGATAGACTCCAGTTGTTGGGGTGAAATACTTTTATATTTCTCGATAAGGATGATGCTATTACTTGGATCTGATCGTGTGAAACAGAGGAAGACACCAACCTGTCAGGCTGATTGTCTGATTCCCATTCAGATTCTAGCACTGGCAGTGTAATAAGGGAAATTAAAGGCTAAATCTCCTTTCTGCTCTGTATTGAAAGTAATAAGATCTTTGTTTTTTTTCATAAAAGTCCAAATGATTTTCCTTTCAGGATACTGTCTGAAAATCTAATGGAATGATCTTACAGCCATCTGACCTAGGTTTGCCATTATCCCTGCTTATTCAAAGGTGGTTTGTTTTGTAGCAGCTATATATAATAAGCACTGACATTTCGCAAACCAATGCTTGTGGAAATCCCCTAATGCGATGCCTGTGTATTATCTAGCATTCTTGTACATTGAAGAGCTGTGAATTTCGGCTCTTCCATGAATTCTGCTTCTGTATTTTGCACAAGTGATGTCAGGCTTCAAGGTCTGTAATTTAAACATGTTACTTCATTTAAAATGCTGTTAGAGACATCATTGGAAAAGGAAGGAATTATCAATGCTCTCTGATAAACGACTGCCAGGATCTCTCCATTGATTTTTCTGGTTGGGATGATGATTTGAGTCTTTTCTTTTGTCCCATGACAGTTAAAAATCCAGACATCTCTGTTCGAGAATGAATTTTCCAATTTAGTGCTGTTTTTAGGAAGAAACTGATGGGTTTTTAATTTGTTCTTACACAGTTGCATGGAAACTTGAAAACAGATTAAAAATAAACAGAAATATGAAAATAGCATAAAGAAATTTGGATCTCCTAAAATCTATTGACAGAGGAATTGTTTTGAACTATAAGTTTTCCTAGCATTTAGATTTCTTTCCCTGCAAGGTCCTTAAATTCTTTAATGAAATATGAAAAAATGCCCAAGATTTTCTTTTCTATTAATGCATAGTCAAAACCTTCCTTAATGTAAATCTCAGAATTAATTCTGTGCTATGCTTTGACTCAATGACTCTGTGTTAATTTGGAGAATGTGATAGTGATCTACATTTTGTAAAACTGTACAGTAAATAGCTCTCAGAAGACCTCTACTTACAGCCTGATATATTACTTTTTCTTGGCTTTATCTCTTTAGCTGATTTCTTCTTATAATTTTAATCTGTTGCTCTTGTGGCTTTTCTTTTATACTGAATTAAATTTGTGAGACTGTTGAGCACAGGATGGATGGAGATCTCATGCTGAATTCCAGCAAGTGCTGCAGAGACCAGGAACTCCACAGATGGTGAGATCTGAATCTGGCACACCTGAAGGACCAAGCCTGTTTGCTTTGTGCTAGATTCCCACTGATGTCCAGAGGATGGTGCTACTTGTCTTGCTAAGAATTTCTTCTCTGAGTAAGAACTGCAGAAAATCTCTCCAGTATTGTGGCGTTGTCTCCTCAGCATCATCTGTTTATCAAAACCAGCCAGGACCCTCATTCCCAGAAATGAGAAGTGAATTGGGCAAGTATTGTCATCTGTTCTATTGGTTAAAGACAGGTTTCACTGATTTTGGTGGGAAGTCTGCATTAGGAATAAAATTCTAGCAGGAACTTATCATTGTAGTGGAAATTTTTATTCAATATAATTTTGTCTTTGTTTCTCACAGACCAGAATTCCTATGAGAATGTGTTTACTATAATATGCTGTGGCAAGGGACAGCACCATGTCAGGGTAGCCTGGTCCAGATGCATCCTCTCTTGACCTGAATGTGGTCTTGAAGGCTGCTACTTATAGTATAGGACGGGGTGATGTGAAATTAGCTAATAACAAGTTGTAGAAGATTTGGGGAAGATATTTTCTTTTGATGGGAATATATTTCTTTCACAAAAAACTGGTTTTGGTAAACACTGAAATTATAAATGCTTTGGTAAATTGTTAAGATTCCACTTCACAGTGGATGCAATCTGTGGAGCGAGGAACTAGGCAAGCCAACTTTTTCATCCCTCTGGAGTCTACTGGCAAATAATGCCAAGGAGAAAACTGGAAAAGAAGTATCTGCCTCTCCCTGACTTCGGACATCAGCTATTGCTAAACGTAACCAAAATCCATGACTAAAAGCAGATTAGACACATGAGGCTCTTAAAATTCTGGTGTTTGCAGAGGAGAGCAGCTGTGGCCCAAATCTGTCTGTCTGCTTCACCAGGCTTGGGAATATGCTGCATTTGGAAATATGGAAAATGCAATGGCTGGGTATTTCAACTTATACATTGCCAGTGGGAAGCACCTTCCTGCCTGGAGCACCTTTATCTGAGGGACTGTTTGTACCATGGACATATCTGAGCAGGTTTCCCAGGGTGGTGAGCTGTGGTAGGGGACTAGGAGCATGGGGTGCCAGTGGCTCCCAGCTCCCCCCTGCCAGACTTGGAAGCCTGGTGCTTCAGCAGGGTGACTTTGGACTTCGTAACAGTCCTTAAGTTCCTTCAGCATCAGTTGTTCTTAGCCAGAAACCTAATGACTGCATTTTGGATTCCTTTCTTTCACTCATATTATTTTTCTGAAAATTCTTAGGAACCACCAAGCTGTCCTGGAGCTGAAGTGAGGTGAATGTAGTCATTGTGCCTCCCAACTTCTTTTCTGTCCTTCCTCATTCCCTGCATGCAGTTTTCTCTTTTCCTCCAGTTTCAGGAGCATATGTAAATAATTAACTTACAAATTATACAAGCTTATCACACTATATCCCAACAGATGGAGAAACGCATTAAGCTGATTTGTTCAGGCAGCCACATGCTAGACGCAGACCCAGAAAAAACAAGGAAACGAGGAGTTACCACTCTTAATGGCATGTAATTGATCTCATGGCTATTGCTGCCTGTGACATTACAGCTCATTTACTGTAATCTTAACTCTGTCCCACCCAGCCCTTTCACCACACTCCGTCCCCTATCAAACAGCAGTTGCAAAAGTTTATTTCTAGTGCAACAGGGTGATGTGGTTGCAGTATGTGTCCAAATAATGCGTAACCCAGCTGGGTCACGTCACCCTGGCAATTGTTCTGAGTTGTGGGCATCAGTCCAGTCTTGCACTCAGTAGCTGTTTCAGAAGCACTGAATCAAGGGCAGTGCATCATGCATAGGTAGAGATTATGGCTGGTCCTGCTTGACATCTTGGCTTGGTGAACTCATACAAAAACCTAATAATAGTGGTAGATGTGAGACAAAGGTGTTTTAATACTGGGAAATGCTCTAGCACTCTAGCACTGTGGTGTGCAGAGAAAGAGTTCTGTAAAATGTGGGTGTCAGTATAAAATGTGGGTTAGGAAGAGCTGCCAACTAGAATTTAAAAAAAGGGTTTAATTCTTTTCTAACTACTTGCATAGAGTAGCTCTTGCTGGAGCAACAGATTTATTGAAGCTGGGACTTTAATGAAGTAAGCCCCTTTCTTCAGCAAGGCCTTTGACACTGTCTCCCACAGCAAACTCCTGGAAAAGCTGGCAGCCCATGGCTTTGCCAGGAGCGCTTTGCTGGGTTAAGAACTGGCTGGATGGCTGGGCCCAGAGAGTGGTGGTGAACGGTGCTGCATCCAGCTGGGGCCAGTCACCAGTGGTGTCCCTCAGGGATCTGTGCTGGGGCCAGTCCTGTTCAATATCTTTGTTGCTGACATGGGTGAGGGTACTGAGTCTTTCATTGGTAAATTTGCAGACCACTCTAAGCTGGGGGCGTGTGTCAATCTACTGGAAGGGAGAAGGGCTCTGCAGAGGGACTTGGAACAGTTGGATGGATGGGCAAAGTCCAATAGGATGAAGTTTAATGAGTCCAAGTGCTGAGTCCTGCATTTTGGCCACAATAACCCCCTGCAGTGTTATAGGCTGGGGACGGTGTGGCTGGACAGTGCCCAGGCAGAAAGGGACCTGGGGGTGCTGGTCCAGAGCCGGCTGAACACGGGCCAGCAGTGTGCCCTGGTGGCCAAGAAGGCCAATGGCCCCTGGCCTGGATCAGGAGCAGTGTGGCCAGCAGGAGCAGGGAGGTCACTGTTCCCCTGTACTGGCACTGGTGAGGAGCACCTCGAGTGCTGTGTCCAGTTCTGGGCCCTCAGTTTGGGAAGGACCTTGGGACCCTTGAGTGTGTCCAGAGGAGGCAACGGGGCTGGAGAGGGGCTGGGAACACGAGCCCTGTGAGGAACGACTGAGGGAGCTGGGGTTGTTCAGCTGGAGAAAAGGAGACTCAGGGGTGACCTCAGCACTCTACAGCTTCCTGAAGGGTGGCTGTGCTCAGGTGGGGGTTGGTCTCTCTCCAGGCAGGAACTGATAGAATGAGAGGACACAGTCTTAAGCTGCACCAAGGGAAATATAGATTGGATATTAGGAAAAAGCTTTTATGGAAAGGGTGATAAGGTACTGGAATGGCTGCCTGGGGAGGTGGTGGAGTCACCGTCCCTGGATGTGTTTATAAAACGAGTGGATGTGGCACTCGATGCCATGATTTAGTTGAGGAGTTAAGGCATGGGTTGGATCCAATGATCTTGAAAATCTCTTCCAACCTAGTGATTCTGTGATTCTGTGATTTGCTGCTCTATGGGATAGAACAACATGACCAGATGAGAAGGGTATGCATACCAGGTACAGTTCTTGTGCCGCATTAACATTTCTGTTTGTTTCATTTGTCAAGGGAAATCAGTGGATCACTCAGGTAATCTGATCAGTCATATGTAAATTTGAAACTTTTCTTGCTTGATGGTGAATAGAAAAATAATGCAACACTAGGAAACTGAGAAATTATTGCTTTTTAACAAAAGGATGCTATGTTGCTGAGCATCCACTACGTTTCTGTGAAAATTTTGCCAGGACATCTCAGCAGTATCATGCAGATACTCAGTGGCTTTTCACTTGCTGGCTTTTGGATCAGCTGCAGAGTAGTCACAGCAGATCACAGCTCAGGTGAGTTTTCTATGCCTCTTACTGTGGGCTGCATAAGCTGCTGTAACTCTGCTACTGTGCTAAGAGGATCCAAACCACTCTTGGGTACCCAGAACAGAAGTAAGTGCTGAGCAGAATGTGGCCCTTGAGACAAAACTGAGGATCTCATACCTGACCAGCACCCGTGCTCTGCAATTACATTGAGTGCTGAGATGTTTGCATCGTGTTAAGAGCTTTGTGTCTTTGTTTTGGGGGCAAAGCTGAATTTGTGAATACCTGTCTTACAGAGGAAACTTCCTCTTCTTAAAAGTCTTTCAATGGAGTTAGCTTTTCTGCTCTCTCTTCCTTGCTTGAGTGGTCAATGTGGGTGCATTTCCTTCACAAGACAGCCATGTCCTGGCAGGAGAGATGATGGGACTCTGGAACTACTTTCTGTGGAACATGTGTGCTGTGTGAGCAGTCTGTTGTCTGACAATACTTGTGCAGCATCTACTTCTTGTCTTTCTCACTTTACTTTGAGGGCTATATAAATCTTAAACAAGTATTGCCAGATGACTACCTGACCACTTGATTTTAATTTCCCCAGAGATTTGCTGTTTCCAGCTCCCCAGTTTTCCTACTCATTTGATATACTTACCTCTCACCCCCTTCTGATAGTGGCCCCTTGGAGCCAGCCATGCCTGCATCCTGTGTGTGGGTGGAAAAGCCCTGCTGATGCTCATGCACAGGTGCTCTGTGGAGTGCAAGAGCCCTGACACAGAGCCCTGACTGAGCTTTACAGAGCAGGACTGTGTCCTTTCATAGAACCATAGAACCATAAAAACATAGAATGGTTTGGGTTGGAAGGCACATTTAAAGGTCATCTAGTCCACCCCCCCCCAACAGTGACATCTTCCACTAGACCAAGTTGCTTGAACTCCATCCAAACTGGCCTTGAATGTTTGCAGGAATGGATCATCTACTACCTCTCTGGGCAGCCTCTTCCACTGTTTTCCCACCTTCATTACAAAAAACTTCTTTCTTGTATCTAATCTAACTCTCCCTTCAGTTTAAAACCATTACCCCTTGACCGACTGGAACAGGATATTGCCATTTGCTGTAATTAATACACTAAGTGCCGGGCTGAAATGCCACTGAAATACCAGCTCTTGCTGCTCATTTCTGCTTTTCTGTTGTCTGTCAGGGTTGTAGTGAGGTGATTCACTGTGTCATCCCACGCTGGACCATGCTCAGCCTTCCCCCTCAGTGAGACCCACCTTTGTGGCTCACCTGTGTGATACCTGGGTTTTGTTGGTACTGTTTACGTTACTATTCTGTCATTACTCTCTGCAACTGGAACAAGTGGCTTTATTGAGATGTATTCCAGGCCCTATAAATAAATATTTATGGGTAGAATTTTCAAATATTATCTAGGAGCACAAATCCTGCTGAATGTCAGTGTGATTCATATTCCTGCAAGAACGTTGGGAAATGCAGCACCACACATTATTAATGACAAAAAATTGTCTGTTACTGTGGTTTGAGAGTATGGCAGACTAATAGGAGTTCCCTGTAGAAATACCTTAACCTCAGCTAGGGCTGAATGCAGGGCTATATTTAGCTGGGAATAAAGTAGATTTTTTGAATTCTAAATTCTGAAGTTGCAAAGTGGCATTTAGAAAAGAAAGAAAAGAAAGTATTATTATTCCCAGCTTTTATTCAGTATAAAACCCTACTGCTTTAGAGGTTTTTTCCAAAGCTTTTTTTTTTAGTGCAAGATACTACAACTTTTTTAAGCCTTTAAACCCTCTTTTCAAATTATCTCATGATTGCTATTCCCAAAGGAAGAGAAACATTTGCAAATAAAAAAAGTATGAATGACAGTTGCTCACAATGTCTCCATCCACAGTAAAAGAAAGAAAAAAAGAAAGAAAGAAAAGAAAGTATTTTTCCTGACTCACTGTTTAAATGATAAAATGTCCATTAACAGGCTCATATTACAGAATTATAATTCTAACCTTTTCAAAGGATTTCCATCATTGCAGATCTTGCAGCTGGTCCAATTACAGAATGGCATAAACATTTGCTGTAGAGTTTGATTTAATTATAGGAAGACCTTCTGTAAGGTCAGTGCTGTGGTACAGAACTTATGTTCAGGCATTTACTTTAACTACAGGTTTGGTTTTGATGCTGGGCCTGACTGTTCTTCATACATTTTGTGAATGCTCTTCTGTGCTATACTACTGTTAGATCACTCACTGCTTAGAAATACTGAGTCTGGGATCCAGTGTTATTTCAGAGACAGCCCCATGATCACATTTTTGGTGTATTTTTGTTCACTCAGTGGGTGAGACCTCCTGTATCTGGTAATACAATGGGCTGGAGGTGGGAGTAGCATGTTGAACAGGTTTCATGTGTGTAGTAAGACTCAACTAGATATCATATTCCATGTGCTCCTCTCTCCTGCACAGATACAGTGTCCCCAGTGCAGATGCTTGGTGGTCTGAGGCACTGGCAGAGTCTCATTTGATCGGACCATTATGTTGGACAGAAGCCATAGCACTGTACTGCTCATGCATGAGGTAAGGATATGTCAGGAGTGAGCTCTGGGGATCTTGATGCCTGGTGGGTGGGATTTTGGCAGAACCGGGCTTTGATTCTTCCCCTCAGTCCTGAAACTCGTTTGCAAAACCACCCACTCCCCTGCTAATGTTGATTTTGATAAGCCTCTTCTATATCCTAATGAACACTTTCTGTCAGATTGACTCCACAGCACTACCTACAAGATTTTATCTCTTTTCAGTTGTCTTTCTCTTTGTAGAGGCTTCCCATGACAGCACTTTTTATTTGGCCCAATCCAGAATAATTCTTTCCAAAAAGCATTAGAAGTGCACCAAAAATGCAGGAAGTGGAATACAAATTGTGGTAGACAAGCTCAATTTTCTCTTTCTCTTTCTCTTTCTCTTTCTCTTTCTCTTTCTCTTTCTCTTTCTCTTTCTCTTTCGCTTTCGCTTTCTCTTTCTCTTTCTCTTTCTCTTTCTCTTTCTCTTTCTCTTTCTCTTTCTCTTTCTCTTTCTCTTTCTCTTTCTCTTTCTCTTTCTCTTTCTCTTTCTCTTTCTCTTTCTCTTTCTCTTTCTCTTTCTCTTTCTCTTTCTCTTTCTCTTTTCTTTCCCCTATTATTATAAAATTTGACCATGTCAGGAGCAGGAAAGTCAGGATTGCTAATATGTCAGTATCGCACAGGTGTTCTAGAGACAAATGAAGGAGAGCAGGGTGGGAAAAGGGATTCAGAGGACATGAATGTTGCTAAAGGGAGAGAAGGGACTTGCTGGAGTACATTTTCTTTGAATCATGTTTCCTCAATCCTGTGCACTGACAGTACTAAAGGGGGCATACAAACATCTCCCTTTGCATCTCATCAATTTTCCCCCTCCCTGGCAGAAATCCCTGTGGAAGCCACATCATCCCACGATCATCAAGCTCTTTCTGTACATTTAGGTGTAGCAGTTACTTCTTGCCAGTTAAGGACTGTTCTCTACAGTGTATTCCCTCCTTGTTCCTGAAAAACATGATATCTTGTTTTAACTGTTTCAATCAATTGGCCTTCTAGCACTTTCCACAGGAGACTATTCCAATCTTTCTGTAAAGAAAACAATTAGAATTTCTTCTTCACTAGTCAGCAAAATGTTTCCTTCACTAAGCTAGGGAACAGTGCTGTAGGAGGGAGCCTGTATTGGCTTGGGAAATGAAGGAGGATAAGGACATGAGATATAAAAACAGCATAAAGAAGGAGATACTGATAACTGGCTAGACATCTGAGACTCTGCTGGAACATTTAACTTTTGTTTCTTGCATCCTTTACTTTTCATAGCAGCAGGAAGGAGGAATAGGTTTTTCCATTATAAAAAGGGAATTAAAAGTCTACTAATGTTCTCTTCTAGTGCTGAAGAGCTCTGAAGTATGAGGGTAAAATGGGAAATGGGTTAATATTCAGGGCTAGCAGTTTTGAACGTACCTAAAGAACTTTGTTGCTGAGCTTTCCCTAAAGCTGCGGAGGAGTAGAGTTGCAAAATACATAAGCTCTTTTTCAAAATTCTCTGTTTAAAGAGCATGCTAAAGCATAGGTCAAAAGCAGAAGACAGAAAGAGTGGTACAGCTATCCATGTAGTGATTAGTTCTAAGGCAGGCAGAAGTAATAACCAATTATTTGTTCTGCAGCTTTGTCACTGACCTGCATGTTTATGCCAGGCCCCTGCTGGGCAAACACACAGGGAAAATAAAGTCTCAAGGATCTTGCTTAAATGTTTTATTCATTGCATTAATTTTTGCCTGAAGAGCTATTTTCCCTTGGGGATGAAGGCCTTAAGATATGGTTCAAAGGAGTGTGTGTAACTTAGCCAAGAAGCTGTCCTGGAAATTAATGAGAGTTGGACTAAACCCTTTGTACCATTTGGGCACCAGTCACTGACACTTAGATAGGTTTGCCTCACGGTAAAACCCTTTTCCTTACTAGTGATTGAATTGTTCTTTTGGGTTTACCCTGCAGGGTAAACATACCCTACAGTGTTATTCAGTACTGCATGTGCATAGCAGGCAGGAGAGAGAACCCAGCAGCTTCAAGAAATATGAAGAACTATGGGCTTTGATATAAAATGAAGCTGTGAGCAGAGTTTGGGTCATAGATGCTGGCCCAGTCCTTCGAGATTGAATACACCAGCGCACAAGCTTGGATTTCAGAGCAGTGCTGTGAGTGAATTGCTGCTCAGGACTGAGAGCTGCTGCTGTTTCTATTCAGGCAGCATAGAAATCTTCAGAAATGTTTAAAAGATCAACCAGGAAAATGGCTGTTTGAAAACAATATCAGGTGGATTTAAACACCCAGTAATGCTGTTGCTTCCCTCTGCTTTTGCTGGCATGCCCAGAACAGCTGTGTTTGATAGCTCCCCACAGGCAGGATGGCTTTGAAAGTCAAGTAGTTGGTTTTGTAGTGTCAGCTTTTCTGGCACATCTCGAGGCTGTGGTTGCTTCAGATGGGGTTGTGAGGGTGCTTGGGAATTATAGGGATAGATGGGAGAGGGGAAGGAGGATGCAGAAGTGCTCTTGGATATGTGACACTGATTTGGTGGATATTTCTCATAAGAAAACTGCTGGCTAATGAAAGGTGAGTGGAGGCAGCATGGATTTGCACACATTACTTGCAAATTCCTTGTGTCAGGATGATAGAGAGGCAGGCAGGTAGGGGGCATGGTTCCATGGTCTTGCACTTATGGGTCCTTCATGTGTGCACTTCCCAGAGGTGAGACTGTCAGAAGAGTCCATGCTTGGCCGTGACCCAAAGCACGAGACTTTTGTCACTGCACTTTTGCTGGGCAACAGGAATGGAACTAGAGCTGGAGCTGGGCAATTGTGCGTGGCAGGAACCTCACTGTGGTCTAACATGGAGACCTCGCTCCTTTTCCTTGATCTCACAGTCCAGACAGCATTATTCAGTAGAGAATGAGGACTTGGTGGGCTATGCTGTAATTTGGGATAAGGGGCAAGAGCAAGACTTGCTCTAGGCTCTACAAATACCTGAGAAAAAGCACACAGACTGGAAAGAGGGATGAGCCTGGAGGCTACTGTGAACCTAAGCAGTTAATAAATACACCATGTACAACCCATCTAAGCTCTGGGCTCTGTTGCAGACCCTTCCAGTCTCCTGAGGTCTGACTGTCTGCATGGTCCAAAATCTACCTACCTTCTCAAGACTTGCAGGGGACCAGTACAGCCATTTTCTCCCTCTTGACAGTCACTGAAGCAAAGAGATCCCAAGATACAGCCTTCTTTTCCCCATCCACGTCCTTTCATTCTCCATGTACTTGTTCCTTGCCACAAAAGACAAAAGAAGGGAACCAGCACCACCTCTTTGATTCTTGCCTCTCTTCTCTTACTTGAGAACCAGACCTTTGGCTTAAATGTTCAGGGCTAAGACTCTGCATGTTCTGGAGGAAAATCCTAAAGGATTTCTAGGCTGGCTGCTCTTGCACGAGCTGAGAGGATTCCTGCAGTCTCTGTCTATGCTAGCATTTCTGGTGTGGACCCAAAGCCAGCCTGGGAAGAAATCTAAGAGCGGGAAATAGGACTTTTTTTATTTGGATTTTGCAGGAAAGTTCAGAAAGCCTGAAAGCTGTTTTCAAACAGAAAGAGACTAAGCTGTTTTCAAACAGAAAGAGACTAAGGGCTTCTGACACAGGAAGGATGAAAATCTGCATGAAGCAAGAATGCAGGACAATCTCTCAGGCTCCTCTCTGTATATGTATGCTACAGGGGTGGAGATGGGAAGAGGGGGAATGACAAAGAAGGACCCTGGAAGTATTTGAACCCATTTCTTGCCCTCTCGGTGGTTCAAAATGAGACACGGAGCTTTCAGAGACTGCCTCCACCACCCTCCCTGCTTCTCTTATGAGCAGTGATCCAGGGGCCTGGTCAGGATTGTGTGAGACAGGTTTCACCTCCATGTAGTACTTGAGGCAGAGAAGGGAGAAGATGGGTAAACCCCCCCCTGCTTTTCTCCATCAGGTGCTGGAATGTGGGTGATGCTGGAACCTTCCTGCCCCTTTGTCCCAAAGGAAGTTATGCCCTCTTGTGTGGGCATAACTGATGGCAGCAGGATTGTCTGATACCTACAAGGCTTCTAGCTTGGCATGGGGTGGGGGGTGGTGTAGCCTTAGGCTGATGTTCTATGCCTGGATTCCTCATGTGGGGCATTCTTCAGTGGGCCACTTCTCCTTCCCCACTGCAACCAAGCTGACTATTGGCTAAAGAAGCCATTAGTTGAAGGACAAAACCATTCTTCCCTAAATGGACAGGTCATCTTCTCCTTTCTCACACCTTTTTACAAAGCCAGTGCCACAAAACCTTCAATCTGTTCATCAGAAAACAAAGCCTGGGAGGGCCACACCCTGGAGATGTTCATACTCCTCTTTTTTTTTCTTTTTTTTTTTTTTTTAAATGTGGCATTTCCAAGTATTCTGATGTCACTTTGCTCTTGTACTAGGCAGAATATGTTGCCACCTACTACAGAAATGATGTACTCCTGTTTTTTCTCCAAAGAACTGTCTCTACAATCTCTTTGTTTGGATAAATGTGAGGGCACAGGATGCACTTTCCCTTTTGTATTGCTAGACCCCTGCTCTGTACCTCTCTCCTGTTAAAGTGCCACAGATGTTGGGGTCTCTTAAAGAGCCACCTCATTGTATGTGGAGATGAGACAAGGGGACACATCCAGCTCAGATCTACTTGGCTCTGACAGCCTGATGGGGCTGGTGTGCAATGACCTGGAAGGCTGCTTGACCAAATCCTCTAGCAGCTCTTGAGTCTTGAGGCTGGTCTTAGAATATCCTTTGCCACTAATACTTGCCTTTTTGCTTGTCTTGTTTGTCCCCTAATTCTTGATGGTCTCATCCTTTGCATGGGTATTTGGGAACATCCATGGAGTATTATTGATTGTAATATTTTCTCATCCAGTGCAAGTTTCCCTTGGTATCCTGGTGACTCAGACTTCTTTCAGGATAGAGCTGCGCTTACAAAATTTCACTAATTGTTCCATCCAGTGGGACTGAGCCTCCCTCTGGATACCATGCTTCAGTGTTTTACAGTGGTGTATCACTCTGCACCAAACACACATGGGCTGAGTCACAGTATTAAAAACAGTATTAACTGTGATCAGGCAGACCAAGTGCCCCCTTCAGAACCAGAGCAGTGGCAAAGCATAGGGCCTGTGTTTATTTTCTGTAGTGGTTGGCTCCATTCTCTTTGCATTCCAGACAAAGAGCATCCCTGCTGTTTTCTGACTCAAAGCAATATATCCCTTAGTGTGTGGCATGCCAAAATTAACCCCTGGGCAACAAAGCCACAGGAAACAAAGAGTTTGTTAAACAAAAATCTATTTATGCAGGATCAAACATCCAGACACGGCAAAATAAGTTCCTTATATATCAGTGACTATGCAATCCTAATTTGAAGCTACAACAAAGAACATATAAACATGAATGCATTTTTGGGTTCCAAAAAGTTGATCTGTTTTTGAGGTGAGTGATTCTGCAACCAGGACAACAGAGGAGATGTTCGTCAGAGGAAAGTCAGCGTAATTCCCTTCAAAAGTTCTGATTATGTCTGTATCCACTCTGAAGCTAGCTCACAACTCTTTCAACTTTAATCACTTTCTCAATTTGAAGAAAGTGATTCTTTGAGACAAAGCCTGACTTTCTTAATTTTCTTTATGTTAGAAATTATGTGGGAAGCTTTAATATAAGTTGCCTTATATATGGACTTTTAAGCTCCAAGCTGAAGGGAGATTTTTTTCATGGTTTTCCTCTGTTTGAATGTTGGCACAGCATCAGTCAGCAGCAGCACCTGTGGAATCAGCCCTCCTTCCCTTTCCTGTTGCCTCAAGCTGAAAAGTCCTGTTGTGTTACATTTTATACACTGCTCAGCAAGACCTTGAAGCATAGCTGCTAAACACACTCTTAAGACAGGTTCTCTCTCCCATTTTTTTTTATTTTTCCTGTGCCTTGTTCTGCTTATGAGGTATGCTTTCTAAAATCTGACTACTGTTCTAGCTTGAAGAAATTTCCATTTTTTTCAGGGAAAGAGTACATCTTTCTGAATCAGCCTGTGGGCAGGTAATTTATCCTGTCCATTGGACTAGTCTAGGTGTCCTTGGAATATTCAGAGCTCCTTGAGGATTACACATATTTAATCATAAGTGTGAAAAAGGGATCTTTTCATTAAAGTTTTTCTCTTGCCTACTTTTATTGAGCACAGTCTGTTGGGTGTGATGATTTCAGCTGGGCTAGATTTAATTCACTTCACAGTGGCACAGGTGACCCAAACTGACCAAAGGGATAATCCAAACCATATGACATCATGCTCAATATATAAAATGGAAGGAAGAAGGGGGGACATTTGGAGTGATGGTGTTCGTTTTCCCAAGTCTCTGTCATGTGTGATGAGGCTCTGCTCTCCTGGAGATAGCTGAACACCTGGCTGCCCATGGGAAACAGTGAATTCATTCCTTGTTTTGCTTAGCTTGTGTGCACAGCTTTTGGTTTCCCTAGTAAACTGTCTTTATCTTAACCCCGAGTTTTCAGGCTTTTACCCTTTCGATTGTTGCCCTGATCTCACTGCTGGAGGAGTAAGGAAGTGGCTGCCTGGGGCTTGGTTGCTGGCTGGAGTTAAACCACAACAGGGAGAAAAAGGGAGAAAGCCTGTTCAAGCCTGTCCTGCATGTCAGTATTGTCCCCTCTCCACTCTCACTAATTGACCTTGAAATGTGAGGTGAGAAAAGGCTGAAGTTATTAGATTAGGGAGTCTCACACTTCAATGAGCTGCGTTGATCTGAGAGGGAGTGAAAAGGCAGAGGATCTTGTGTTGAGAGATGATGAACCTGATTTGGAAGTATCGTTTTGGTGTTTTGCAGGTCACACCACAGAAAAGTCAAAAAAATGAGTTAACAAATGGATGAGTTTTCTTCATTGTGAAAGAACCTCTAAGCAGGAGTTTTCAAGAGGTGTGTTGAGAGCCCCAGGGAAATGCTCAGTAAGTTAAATATTGACAGCTCTATTCATTATTTGGCTTTCACTGTGTAGTGCTTAGTGATGCACAAAGTTAGGACCTGCTGTGTTTGGTGCTGTATAGAGCAAGGAAAATTTAAAATTGCCCTTGTAAAGACCTTGGAATCATAACATATAAGGAGCAAATGTGCCCATAGTTTTTCAGGGAAGGAGCTTTGCTGTGAGGGAATAAATGAGATACAAGAACAGCTTTAAATCATTAAAAAGAGTCAGTGAGGTAGGACAATGTGATGAATGGTGAGATTTAATTTCAAAAGCCAGAAGATAGAGTGGAACACAGCTTTTGAAAGCTGCAAAAACTCAGCAGGGTCCAGTCTCTGCTGCTAATTTGACACTTGTGGCAAGCAGCTTCTGGCTCTAGAAGTTAAGCATCTTCTCCTGTTCCAGAGATGGGGGGATTATTTTGGAGGTGGAGACGGGAGTGAGATGTGCAGGTAATGCTGCTCATAGTGGCATATCTGTCATTTATGAGCTTTTCACACTGGAGGAAGCAGTTGTTCAGTCATGTTTGCTGGGATTTTCAGCACTTGTGGTTGCTGCAGAGCTTAAAGCAGCTTGTGAAAGATAATTGCACAGTGTGAAGGGAAGAAAGAAATTCTGGGCAGGTGGAGAGACCAAAGTACACATCTCCTGCACAATGGGAAGGAAGGATATTTTACCGGAAAAGAAAGGTGATGTTTTGGAAATCTTTGAGGTTAGCTTTTGAAAATGGGGAGAGGGGAGAGAAATCAAGCTGTGACAGGGCCTCTGAACATGCCATAGGAAGAAAAGGCTATAAAGATGAAAAGACAATAGTCACTAAATATTAGAGAGACCAGGGTGCTGAGAACTCACAGCATAGATCTCTTCACAGACATTTTGGCCTGAAGAGGAGCAATGGGTGTCTTTGGAAGATAACAGGTTGATGGGAGAAAGAAATTTCTGTACACAATCTCTGAATGTGGAAGAACCATTGCTTAGGAGGATGTGAACTGGAAAGGCAGATAATTTGACTTTCATAATTTGTAGTGCTATGTCCATGGTGTGAGTCTGGAGATTCTGGAACACAAGTTGTCTGTGGCTTGAGGGAATTATAAAAGGGTGACATTTGAAGTAGTTAGTGACTGGTACATGATCTCTCAGTCTCCTTACTGTCATTAATGAGAAGTTAATGTGTTCACAGATCTGTTTTTGTTGCCATAGTTTCTTCCAGTGTAAATAATTTTATTCCTTTATTACCTCTGTGGGCTTCGCCTAGCCACTTACTTTGTTTTGTTCCCTTAGACTTCAGGACTGTTGAATGCATTGTGTTTTGTTGGGAGTTGATTTTGCTGCTAAGCAGATCCCAAAATTGAAAGCCATAACCCTGTTTGGGACGGGTCAGGAGTGATAAGTCAGATACAGTATGTGCATTTTAAGGCTATGGCAGTATGTGACAAAATTTCTTGACTAAGCTACAACAGAAGAAGCCAAGATGGGCGGCTAGAAACTGACATTTCTCCCATGCCAAGAGAGCTAACAAGTCGTAGGTGGCCACAGCAGGAACATGAGTAGAGCATGAATATGATGGGTTGTGGTCACAGCTTATGTGCACTTCCATGTTTCACCTGCTTGCTTTTCCCAGTTCTTAAAGTATTTTACATAGCTTGCTATTTTTTTTGAGTAGAGTACAAACTGGGAATTACCAGAGTGCAAAGTCCATTTTGATTGCTTGACTGGGCTTTGCCTTCTTATGGTTCTTCCTGTTCTTTTGCTTTTGGCTTGGTCTAATATTCCTAAGGGGATGCTGGCCTTGCTGCAGCTGCGTAGAGATATACAGAAGCATGAAACAGAGGAAAGAAATTTTGTCTTGAATGCAAAAATATCCCCAAGGGCTGAATAGACCAGAAGCCTCAAAATACTTGTTCTGCCAAGGAAAGTGCAGCTACATGCTCAGAATTCCTGTACAAAGTCTTCTGTTTGTTTACATGGAACGAGAAGCAACCTGTAATCTTGCTCCTAACACTGACCAAATTTTGTTTTAAAATGTCATGTTCGGTGTTATTGGTGGGGGAAGGAGGACATTGCTACTGTCACTCCTATTAGGTTTGTGCTTCTGAAGAGATTGCAATTCCAGACTGCTGTGAAGGTGGAAATGTGTTAAATTGCAGAGAAGCCTGAGGGGGAGAGAGAGTTACACCACAGATCCCAGTTCGGAGGGCAGGTTCCTCATCCAGGTGTGGTGAACAGATGGGAGGAGGGAGAAGCCTTTATGTGCAGCACCAACATTCAGCGTTGGCTGGCAGTTCCCATGCCCTGGACCCAAGCAGTGGATTGTCAGTGCCTCAGTGGAAGAGTTTGCTTGATCTGGCAGGGCTACACAGCTGAGGTGCATCGCTTCAGCATCTAGAAATGCTGTTTGTTTGTCTTACTCAGCTTCCAACATATCACCAAGACTAATAAAGAAATACCTTTGGATCCATTTCAGGTCTTAGCATTTTATTTCTAGAATACACGTGCAGCCAGGTCCACTGCATTTAGCACTGATTTTAGCTGGGTTTTATAATCACTAGCTGTGCACAATCGGAAGTGATTTTCCCCAGAAGCTGTGTCTCTGCAGCTGCTCCCCAGCACATGGCTTGGAGAGCCCCTTGGTTGCTGTGTGAGGCTGCTACAGGCAAGGAGTGATTTTTTTGGCTGCACCAGGCCCACCCAGCTGAGCATGGGATTGTGCTGTGGAGAGGCTCTAACCTCTCAAACACAACCCCAGGACCAAGTGATAAAGCCTTGCAAAAGTGAACCAGTGTGGGGAAATTACTACATTCCCTAAATTATTTTAAAATACCAAACAGAGTTCCTACTATGTGGGATACTCCAGCCCACCCCTTGACCAAAACTTACAAAATAATGTTCTACGGGTTTGAATTGCAACAGCAGCTTAGTCAGGGTACCAACAGAGATCCAGCTTGAGCTCTGCAAAATTAACTAAGATTTAAAGCATTCACAGTTTTCCCTGCTCAGGTTTGTGGCTGATGTGTGCTTCTGAAAGTGAAGCCAGTGTGAGCTAAAAAAGAAAAGCAACCAAACCGTCAGCGACTATTAAAGAATCTTCATGTTAATCTCTTTGCACTCAGTTTTTTCACAAGCTTATGAGATTAGTATACTGAAGAACTGTTGTGATAATTCACAGGGCCAGTGTTCTGAGATCCTTAGTGGGCAACACTAGAGAAACAGCTTGCGTAATTTTTCTGGAAGAGGGAAAGAGAGAGGAAAATTGCAGTGTAAATGTGCCTGGACAGGGGTGGGAAATAATCAAACAGTGTGTAGTGACTGACCTGTCTGCAAGAGACAGTGTAAAAATGCTTATTAGCAGCACATTTCAAAAGACCTCTCATCTGAATTGCTTTGCAATATAAAGAACTTCATAAGTTGATAAAGAAATAAAGAATATTCTGTACAGGCATTTGTAATTAAGCTTAACTTTAAGTTTTAACTGAGCAAGGAGCTCCATCTGCTTCAACAACAAGATTTATGATACAGTATCTTGGCATCCTCTGAGTGCCTAAGAACAGTGAAAAGCAGTAGCATATGTAAATACTTTTTAATTATGCACAGCAATGGAAATTCACAGATGTGTAACACCACCATCTATGGAAGACCTGCTACCTGTAAATCCTCTTTGAAACAGTCTTGTATTACAATGGATTCTGGCAGTTTTTTGGATGGATTATTAAGATTTAACAATCTAAAATGAGTTTCAAGCACGGGTGGGCTTGAGTTTGCTTTTATAGGAGGATGTATTGCAGACAATGGCAATGGCAATGAAGTACTGAGCTGCACTGCAGAGTAGGGCTGCCACCCTCTTACAGCAAAAGCGGTGTTTGCTTTGTGGGGAAGGGAATAGGGATTCACGCAGACTCTTAGTGCTGTGCTTAGACAAAGAAGCCAGTTCAATGGCCCCATTTCTTTCTCCTGTCATAGGATGAAATGCCAATGAGTTTTGCACTCAGTTGGCTATCAGATATTCTGGAGATAATTAGGGGTGAGTTCAGAAGCAGAGTTAATATCAGTGAGTCTTGGCAGCCAGTCTAACCTGCAGTGAATAGGAAATAATGGAACTGGAACTCAGAAGATAAACCCATCTGAGTTAGCCTTCTCAGCAGTCTCAGTTTCAGAGACCATTAACATTTAGTCTCACTAAATCTCTCATTGGAATAACTTTTTTGTAAAAGTATAGTTGAATGTAAAGTAATTAATTTGTTGAAATATAAAAATCCAAAAAGATTTGGAAAATCCTGGGCCTGAGAAGAGTTCATGAAAGGTCAGTGTTATTTTCCAGGAAAAATAGAGCAGTGACTTGGTGTACAAAGCAGCTTGTAGTAACAAAGAGGTTGGTTTTTAAAGAGATAGCCCTCTCGATTAAGTAAAGAGGAGGCAAACTCCATTATTCTGCACTGCCTCCCTCTTTCCTGCCCCCTCTCCTCTTAGCTCTTTATCTTTTGAAAAATAATTAGGAGATGAGTTTAGGATTTCAATGATTTTGTAATACAGATGAAAATGTTTAGTAAATATAGTAAAAAATAGCCACCAATGAAGATTTTTTAATTCTTAAGTGCAATAAGCAAGCTTTGCATGTTGATACAACATAACAGCATTTGCAGTGAGTTAGCCAGAGGATGTGTGGTCATCTGGGAGTATTTTAGGAATAGGTTTGCATAATAAGGCCCTTGATCCACTAGGTGAGGGAATGTGCCTCCAAAACTGCCTTGCAATCCCCTTGGGGTCTGTACTAAGTACAATTAGTTCTCATTCTTAAGCCCTGAGGATATGACCAAGACAAACTAAGAGAACCAAAAGCACAATAACTCAGGTACAAGTCCTGCCTCCTGTCTTGGTCATTGGTTGGTAACAAATGCTTATAGCAAGTATTTAAGTAAAATAAGTATTCAAGGAGATCCTACATATAGGTCATTTGTGTTTGGTGGATTCTCTGAATTTATCCCTACTTGAACTTGATTATAAACCACTGTATCCTGTGGTGATGAGTTGTGTAATTTAATTATTGCTTTGTGTGTGTTTCTTTGGGGTAGGCAACTTCTTTTCACTTACTCTATCTTATTGCCTGGTAACTTCATTAGTTGATTCTATATTTTGTACAGTAAGAAACAGTTGGTAGTCATTCCTTGTTTCTCCTCCTCACACCTACTGTGACAGTACAGATGTGTATACTACTTTCTTTCCAGCTGATCTTTTTCTTAAGTTGGGGAATCTGAGCTGATTGATTTTTGCATGGAGATACATACTGAGAATTCATCAGATTCGGTGGCTGCTGAGTGGAAACCATCAGGCCATTAACTTCATTTGGCCCCTCAAAATGGGGAGAAAATTCAGTGGTGTCAACTACTGCTACCCCATGTGGAACTCATGTTATTTCAAAATGTGTTGTGTTTTTACAGCTTTTTAATTAGGGCAGCTTGCATTTTCAGGAATTAATTAGCCCATTGGCCTACCAGTGTAGTGCCCTGACTCTCAGCAAGGACAAATAATTGCTGGCCCAGCCTGGCACAGAAGCTGAACCAGATTGTCTCCAAAATGTCCACTAATAAAAGGAACTATTACAGTGTAAATAAAAAGGTATAGGCAGTCCCAATATGTCATTCCCAGAGGTTACTAAATTGCTCCCACAGGCTTCAGGGGATTCATTACAGTACCCACATTTCAGTGTCTTGAAAGCTGCCATTAAAAGTAAGTAAACCAAAGATAAATGTTGCATCTCAACACCAGTGAGAAAATCAATTAAAAAGAAGGAAAAGGTATATATTTTAGCTAATGTCATTTGTTCAGGGGTATCTACTTCTGCTTCTCAAATTTGTTATTTTCCTGAAACAAGAAGTGATCATTTTGGTACTTTATTGTTGGATAAACATGATCTTTGATTTACAATGTTGGCACAATAAGACCAGGTAGAAAGCAGCACCTGGATCTAAAGTCACTTCTGTGAATCAGGACAAGATAAAATGAGGTAACCCTTTCAGTATTGCTTTTTTTTTTTTTTCAGTTGATAGTCTCAGGTATTTCTTTCCACCTGGATTTCTTGGCTATTATTAAACACAGAGAATCAAACTCTCTATGGATATGAGATTTTGTTTAAGCTGATTTGCCTGTGGCCATTTAACAGAAGACTTTCACTTGGAATTCCTCTTTTTTTCTCTCTTATCTACTAGAGGTGACATTCTAAAGTAGCAGTTGCTTGTTGAAGTTTGATTATGAAATGCAAAGTGTTTGATTTAGGTTAATAAATGATCAAAGATTATCTTAAATATTCTGAGGAATTCAAGTGTGATTGGAGGCACCTGAAGTTAACCTGTTTTAGGAGGCTCATGGCTCTGAATTGCCCTCTACTGCAGCTGAATGTCAAGAATTCATTTGAATCACCTACTGGAGAGATCTGTCTCTGCATTGACTAGGTAAGGAACCTAGGAAAGCTTGTGACCTCTCGCTAAATACCCAAATAATGCTTGTCCTTTGTTGCATCCTTGACTACAGGGATGGGTAGTTTTTTTTTTCCTGAGCAGGCTGGTTGTGAACACTGAATTGGTCAGAGAAAATACAGCCATGGAGGATGTTGTAGCCTTCTCAGGCTTCTATGCAGTTCCTTCAGTTCAGTTTGATTTATATCTGCGTGAGGAATTTTTGTGAAATATAAATGGAGACCAGCAGCCAGATGTCATGTAGAACTGAACCTGTTGCTCTGCATGACTGAGTACATGTGTGTGTCAAGTTAAACTTCTGACTCAGTGGTCCCTTTTATGCCAATATATCATGCGGGGTCTGGTTTTTGGCACTTATGGGCTGTGTCCATGCTAATAGATGCCTTTGTTGTCGAAAATAGAGTCACACCCAACTATGCATTACAAAAAATCCTGGATCTGTGTCAGCTCTTGAGCTGTGTCTGGGAATTGTTTGGAAAATTAACTGCTTCTGGCCAGAACATCCAGAGGATGTGCCTCCCAACTTAGCACTGCTATGATTGAATTCTGCTCCCAGGGATTAGTCCCTGATACTGCTCAGCTCATTTGTGTGGTCATACCCAGAAGCTCTGGTCCAAGCCTGGGTCATTGTCATCCACCTGGATTTTGGCACTGGAGTTGCATTTCCACACTCAGCTATTGGTGTGAATTAAAAAAGGGATAACGACTAATGAGACTTTTGATCTAAAAGCCTTATTCTGTCAGTTCTCTGGTGCTTCCACATCATATTTTGACTATAGCAGATGCCCATTTAGCTGCAGAAAAAAGTATGAAGTAGTTGAATGTGTCACTGATTTAATGGCCTAAATGATGAATGTGCAGATTCAGGATCCTTCAGGCATCAGTCATGGAATTTGATAAAACAGTTTACTAAACCAAAATGTTGGTTGCAAGTCTGGGAATGAAGATTTCCTCTGAGGTTTATTTCAAGTTTTCCTCTGACATTTATTGTAGGTTTATGGTACAGCAATGGGAAGAATGAGGAAATTGTGGGGTTCTTTCCTCCTTGTTTCCTTTCTTTTGTATTCCTGTTTCCATGAGCCATCACTGTGGTCCTCCATGGAGATGTTGCTATTTTGTAAAGTCAGTAGCAAAACTTTTATGTTTTCTCACTGTTGGGAATGGCACCTCCTTAACATGGAATGTTACCCCACACATGTGATTACAGCAGTGGTAGGAAGTGAGTGATCAAACATTTATATGGCTCTACCTTTTGGTTACATAAAAGAAAATGAGTGTAATTTTCACCTAAATACTTTTATCATTTTATAAGTGAAACTGCTTATAAGCCAAATAAGCCAGAAGGCAAACTGTAACATACTAAGGTGAGAGAGAGAAAGAAAAACAACCTCAATATTTTCAGAGTTATGTGTTAAATCTGAATACATTTAAAACTTAGTGATACATATAATTAATGCTAGTTTCCGTGGTTACAGAGTCAAAGATACAGAAGCTGCAGCTTCATTTCTTATCACTGAAAAATCTTAAATCAGAAATGGAGTGGATCCAGGTGGCAAATATTCATATGCTGGAATTGGCATCACCCATCTTGTGTTCAATCTGTTAGTCATATAAATTGCATCAAGATCTCTGCTTTCTAATTAATATATTTGGTAAACAAGAATGTAACCACCACTGAAGAGGAAAGGGGATCCATTTTATGTCTATGAAATGGCCCCCATGAAGCAGATCCTCATGTTTAGCTCCAGTATATTTGGCTATGTCTTCATATTTGGCTATATCATTGCCAAAGAATTTGAAACAAGAAAGTACAGAAAGAGTCATAGAAACAGGACCCTTTGGGCCTGTGGCTCATTTAGGGTGAGGCTTTGTGATACTGAGGGATCCCAGTTGCAGTGGTTATTTGGCTGTTGCTAGACTCTTCATGCTTCTACTCGGGAGTAAATATCTTCTCATTGCCTGAGGCCATCCTAGCAAATATAACTGGACCATGACCAGCTGGGTACTGGCAATGCTCCACTGATCCACCCATGCTGTTCAATTGTTTGTGTGCTCCCTGGATGTCTTGAGTGCCAGCCCTGAACACAATGGTGGCACCTATAAAACAATGTATTCATTTTGACATTCCAGCCATGTTCATTAGTTGTATGAAAGAGGTGTGTGTGTATGATTTATGTCAAGTAAGAGACTGTAGATCAGAGCAAAAATAGGAATTCCTGTATTGTGGGAGAGGGTTTCAAACTTGTTACAAAGTGCTGTAAAATTAGCAAATTTGAAATTTCAAGTGGAGTGGAAATTTTGCACATATTTAGTGCTGGATTTCTTGAGGAATTGTGTTTCAACAAAATAAATACTTTTTAATTCTTACTTGATTGTTGGTAGTAGAATTATTTTTCAAAGATCTCAAGAAAAAAATAGAGTTAAATATAGGTATTGAATTAAATATATGTATTGTAATTTGAGATTTCACTGATTTATTTTACTTTCTCTTAACAACGTTTTTACAGAAATCAGGATTTCCACACTGAAGGCTCAGGACTATAAAAAATTGTATATTTCAGTACAAAACTGTCCTCCTGGGAAAACTTTAACCTCCTGTGTTAGTTTGTAACTCTGACTTTTCTCTCCAGCATGTCTCATGCAGCCTTGCTGCCCTGTTTGTGGGAAAAAACAGGAGGATATTACCACCAAAAGCAAGGATGATAGCAATGAACTGTCTCAGAACAGTATAGTATGTTCCACTCCCTGCTATTGCCTCCCAGACACAGATATGTTTACCACATTCATCCATGTGGTTTTTATTTCAGCTTGGCTTGAGAATGAGTTGTGCCAAACCCCAAAAATTTATATCTGATCAGAAATTTTCCTGAGCTGCAGTTATGCAGTGAGCTTTGTGCAGAGGGCCTTTCACCAGCCAGAGGACCCTGGTTGCCCTGCATATCTGGTAAATGGATCTGCTCTTGACCAAAACATCCCTACTCCAGCAAATCACAAAGAATCTGAGGACATGCACAGAGAGCTTGTTGAAGAGAAAGTAGTTCAAACAAAACAGATTTTTTCAGTATAACTTAAAAAAAGCAGAAACCTTTCTATCCCTTCACAATCTGTTTCAGTGTGGGACAGACCACCTGCCACTCAGGATTTGGTTCCTCAGCCTATGATGGAGAGCAGATCCTTGGAGAACTCAATTAAAAGGAAGGAAAAATAAAAAACCAAACAAACCCAAACAACAAGAGAAAGGAATAACCAGTAGCAACTGGGCGCCAAGAAAAGGCAAGTGCCCAACTTATTGCATGAATACAGGCTGTTTATTTATGACATCTGTTCATATTTGGTACTTTAATGTTAGCATGAAAAAGTGAACTTACAGTCTTCAGAGAATATGAAAAAATGCACAAAGATAAGTATTTTTACATACTGGACAAAGGTTAAAGAGAAATAGCTTTGAACTTGCATAATCTCAGGGCTTTTTGCATAATTATTAAATAATTTAATGCACAAATAATGCTTATAAACATACTAGGCTGGTGTTGCAATTAAAAGTAGACCCTGGTTTTCTGAATATTTAATTTTGTGATGAATGACCTGTTATTCCAGTGCTTTATTTTTGTCCTGTTTTCTCTTCATATAGTTATTTTGAAAAAATAACATCGTATTGTTGGAATTGATAACCATAGATTTGTAGAGGTATATAAAGTAAATTCATTGAAAATCATTGAAGTCTCTCCAGGCTCAATGTATCTTCCTTCACAGAATAACTTTGATGAATGTACAGATAAATCTTTAAAAATCAGAAATATATTTGTATTTAGGTGAATTCCTGATACTTAAAATGTTATTTTAGCTTACTGATACTTTAGTAACCTCTTTTAAGAATTCTGGTCTCTTTGCAAGGGCCACTAGCTCATTGGGTGGAGGCTGCTACATGAATATTTTGGGGTTGTGTCATTACTGGGACTTACAGATGTTTGAATTTCGGGAACAGGCTGATTGATGGCGCAAAGGAGTATTCTTTGGAGGAGTCAATTTGAGTTTTTTTTTCACAAAGAATGAAAAATTCAGTGTAAAGTACAACAAAAGGACAGCAAGTAAATAAAAGATCTATTTTTATTCTTTGTATTATTAGAGTGGTGAAAATTTGGAGAAGTGAATGTTCAAAAGTTGCACAATGAATATTTACTGTGCAGTCCAGGTCTAAAAGATAGACTTTTACTAAAAAGTAGTCCTGTGCTGTTTTCTTGAATTGTTGGTCAAAAATATGTTAGCTCTTGATGCTTTTACAGAGATTATTCTGTGCATTACTTTAGTGCCTATCACCATGAAAACTGAATTTCAGCTCAAGATGGAACAAGGGATCAGTAAGAGATGATCCTAAATATGTTACTTGTTGGTTGCTCATGGCAGAGGAAAAGGGCTAAGGTCAGGAAGGGATCATCAAGCAGTAAATCTCCTTTTGGAAGCAGTGAGTTTGTGCTCCACTGCATTTCTCTGAGCCTGGACCTTGCTGTTGAGAGGGCCCTACCATCAGCATATATTTAGATAATGATGTTTTAGACTGGCACTCATTGACTCCAGAAGATTACACCAATATTGAAAGGCATAGCCAGATAGGACTATTTATCACGTCTTTATTGCATTGCCTTTTGAAAAATACTTGTGAATATGCTGGGAATAACACTTAGGGAGATATTTTCAAATGGTCTAAATGGAAAATCTGAAAAATAATAGTGGATGCCTTAGATATCCATTGTGTAAGTTTAAACATTTATTTGAAATATGATCTCTTTATTTCTACTAGAATGAATTGTGTGTTGTTGTTTTTTTTTCCCTCCAGCTATTATATTCAAACAATTTAAAATTTATTCAGTCTTACTTATTGAAATGTTTAGGTTATGCAGCAAAATATATCATAAAAATACTAGACATAAATCCAGCACAGGAGATATTTTTGAAACTAGTTACTAATCAAAATTATTAGCTACCTTTTTACTTCTCCTGCTATAAAACAAGTTTTTCTATGTCTGCAAAATCATGATCATGTACTTTTTTTAACTTTTAAGTTTTCGTTCAAAGCAGGGCTCTTTTTTCACTGATGAATTTTAAAAATTAGGTTTATAATAGAAATCCTGTCCTTTGCTTAACTGCAGAGGTTCAGAAACCACTATAATTAGCCCAATGACAGCAGCAGATTAGATGAGTTTGGCATTTCAGCATTTATCTAGGGATTTTGCATCAATTATTTTTTAGCAATGAACTAAAAGGCATCGTTTGCATCTGGGTGCTAGTTTTCTACTTTAATATGTTTTTCACTTCTTTATAAACACCTGTTCCTGATTCTTCCACCCTGGCAGCCTGAGCTACATAGTTCAGATTCGTCCTGGGATTCAGACTTAACCCATTAAGTGCAATGGTGGTAAAGTGGAGGATAATGACCTGTAGAAAACCAGCTGGCCCCACACTCTCTCAAAAAACACGAGAGTCTTCCCTTGTGTTTCTGTCTTGGAACAGCTGCTCTGAGGATGGTTTTCTGCTCCAACTCCTTCACCCAATTGTCTTTCACTCGTGGTGGAAAATTTTAAGGGTCCTTTAAGCTATTCCTGTATGAAGATTCCTTGAGAGTTTAACACATTGAAATGGATGTTTTGTTTTGTGGTTTTTTTTTTTGTTTGTTTGTTTGTTTGGTTTTTTTCCCAGTGGAAATCCCTCAGAACTAGGGAAATGGTTTTCAGGAATGAAAAATACAACTGAAATACTGAATTCTTTGATGAGAGAGCTAAAATAAAAGTGCAGCTTTGCCTTTCTGCAAAAATCTTTGTGAGCAGAAGTAGACCTTCTAGCCTAAATGGCCGTGTTGAAACAAAAGGGTGTCTGGAGTGATGCAGGGTCCACAGACAAGAAGAGACAGAACTGGGAGGGCCTTGGTCTCAGTTGTTAACAATTAATACTTAATAAAAGGCAAAGATGCCTTTTTATTTCTGTTTTGAGTTCCACTTCTGCAACATTATTTTTATTGAAACTGGATTTCTAAAATATGACTTTCTCACAAAGTTGCACTTGCCTCCGCTGGGTTTTCCAGCATTTGTGATAGCAAGAAAGAAGTGCTGATATCAGAGAATGTCTGCTACCAGGATGAGCATCTTTCATTTTTCTGGTAGCCCAGATAACCCTTTTGGTGGTGACTTTCGGTTCTTTAATGACTGCAAACACAGAACTCAGCATCTTGCACATTTTTTCAGATACGATATGTGGAAAGTGATCATGGAAAAGTTGAAAAATGGAAAAAATCCCTCAACAGACTACCCGAAATGCTCTTTCATGTCTTGACATTTTAAAAATAAATCTCTAACAATAAACAGTGTGATGTTTTCATAGAAAGCTAAGTAGTCTCTTTCAAGATGCATTTGGGTTGGGTTCAAAAGAGAACTGAACCTTTATAGCATTATCTTCCAAAGTTCTGTCAGGGTTGTCACTGAAAGTATGTTTTAAGACCATCTCTTGAAGCATATGCTCATGCGGGGCCCCTATAGGCCCACAATTCTGCACAAACTTGGAGAAAATGGGACTGACAGTAATGTTGAATATCAAGAGAACTTGAACTGAGCTTGTGTATTCTGGGGTTTATGCAAGAGGAAAGGGGAATATGCTTCCCCAGCATGGAATTTGGCTTTTGGCGAAATAACCCGTAGATAGTCAGAAATTTCAGACTCCGTGGGAAAGACGGATTGTGTTTTTCTTATCTGTAATTTGAAGATTTTCAGCAACACAAAGATGCCTTTTAAAAAATAAACTGACTCAACTCCTATATGAAGGCCCAGTGCCTGCTGCGGTGGGACCATGAGACATCTGGGCTGGCAATTAAGTCTCTTTTTGCAGTGGGAATTCAGCTTCACATGAGCTTCTAAGGACTACAAGGGTGAAAGATAGCCAGTCATTGTTCTTAAATTCAACTAGTTCCTTGTAGCTTGAGGTTAGAAACAGGGAGAGCAGAAGAAATTTTCTCTAAACAGATTGACAAGGTGACTTAGAAGAAGAATGCCATTGCCCATAGCAGTGAAAATACGCTAAAGGGAGCATGTAGTCCCTTCTGTGTTTTAGAAAGAAAAGAAAGTTGGTGTGATTTTGAGGAACAAGGTGAGATACATTGCCTTCTTAACTCTCTCTTTTTCTATGTTGATACTGAAGGCAGAGGAGATCCTCCCTACCTTGCTATAGATTAATAAAGAGAAGAGGAGGAGATAAAACAGAAATAGATCAGCAATTTATTATTTCTAAATCAGGACAGCTGATTTTTGGGGATTTCTTTTTGCTGTTTAATCTGAAGGAGTTTGGACTACAGAATTTGTCTCCTGACAAGAGAATAAACTGGGTAAAAATATTTTTTTTTTTAATTTTGGAATGGATTGAAAATTTTAACAGATGTGTCACTGTAACAGTTCCAAGAATGCCTGGGGAGCTGCACTTTGTCAACAGAGTGGACAGTGAGTTAATTACTGCCAGGATTATAGTAAAGCAAATATACTCCACCCTTATGAAGGTTACTTCCTCCCCCCAAATATCTTCTATTTCGGCATGAAATTCAGAATACTGTCGCTCAGGCTGTGACCCAGAAGATTATGGGTTTGTATGTGACCCAGGGGAGGAAAACTAGTCCAGAGATCCAGCAACTTCTCTGAAGGATGATGTTATTTATCTCTGTTTTCTCTCCCAAACTCCTTGGTGTCACAGCAGACAACCAAGCCACCACAATGCCATACAGCTTGGTAGGGCTGGAAGGCCTTAATTGGAAAAGGTCATCCTTAAAACTTCAGCTATTGCCTAAATTGACAGGCTCCATCCTTATTACTGATTGATCCAATGATCCATCCATCCATCCAGTGATCCATCCAATGATCCATCCATCCATCGATGGATGTTGCTCAGGAATATCTTGACTTGTCACAGCTGAAGAGTTTATGGCATCCTAGTGCCCTGTGAAGTCATAAACTCTTTTCTTTTTTCTCAGTGTCAACTGGGGGATTTCGCCCAGGGAATACATTCTCACAAATTGCACCATGGAACACAGAGGGTCATTCTGTTGGGTAAACACCACTCCTGTGATTGCTAGCAGAGAAATCAGGCACTCCAACACATAGGGTAACTCCTTTAGGGAACTCAAAACCATATTTTCCATGGATGAGGGCACAGCCTAAAAGCAGTTTCAGGGAACAGATTGAGAAGCCCAGCTTCAGAGGAGGCAGTGGAACCAAGAAATAAACCCTGGTCTTCTGCTAGTTGGGCAAGGGATCCTGCATGATGGCTTGTAACCAAATAGTGACTTCCTAGAGCACCACTGATGGTACAGTCTTAGGAAAAATGGCTCCTTCCATGAGCAAAGAATAGGCACACACTGCCAGCTGTGCTGGGGGCTGAAGCATAGGAATGATTGTAAACAAGGCCTGATGCACCTTGTACACTGTGTTGTCTCCAAGGTGCCCTGACTTGGGTCTCTGCTCAGCATATTGGGACTGTGCTTCCTTGTGGAAGTGCCTGACTCCCTCTATAGCCTTATTCTGGAAGCCTGAGCACTCCAAAGTGGTGCTTGGGGCAGACCCTGGAGTACATGTCAGTAAGACGGAAGAGGCTTATTTTAAAGTAAAAATTCTGATACATTTCCTCAGGTCTCTTTGGAGTGATACCTTGGTCTCTTTGTTGCTTTCTTCATACTAATTTGCTGCTTAAAGCTCAAGCTTAAGGGGAAATGGACAGCTCTTCGAGGTGTGAACTGTACTCAGCCATTATGGATCCCAGTGCACTGGGGGATACTGCCTGGAGTTTCTCAAAGCTTGTTGATCCCAAAGAGTCCATAGTGTCTAGGTTTAGGTCTCCCTCTTAAGACTTCCTGAATTGTGGTTTACATGTCTCTACATTAAAATTGAAGGATTTATGCTCTGAAGTTCTATTTATAGCAGTTTTACTGTCCACATTTTTTTGAGACAAATAGCAACATTATGAGACAATTAGTTAGATCTGCAACTTCTGCCCTTTCCTTTATATGCTGGAGACATCAGGGTATGCTGCTGATATGACTTTTTCCCCAGAAGGAGAGGAGCGTTTTAAAAGATTTTTCTCTGTAGAGAGTGAAATCAGAAGTCAGGTATGCTGCCAGTTCCACACCTGTAGGGGAGAGAAAGACAGGAAAGGAGAGTGGAAGCTCCATGGCAGTTTTGTACACATATTTAACGATTTCTGGGTAAGCTTCTGCTTGAGGAGAGAGAAGCAGAGTTTGGATATTCTGACATGCAGAGCTATGTCCCTATTTGTCCCCTAATGATTGACTCACTTTAGGCTGCTCCTTGTCACTGGTAGTGGAACTATCAGAGAACAGTTTATCCCATTTAGTCCAGTTAGTAAAAATGTTCTTTAACTGCTATAAAAATTCTGTCGCTTAGAAGAGCGCTATTAACTCTTAAAAGAGTTCCATGAACATTTAACAATCAAAAGTAGGTTTAGCTACGGTCCAGTAAGTCATCAGAATAAGCATTTTCTGAATTTATAGGGTGGTTTTCATTTGGACTGAATTTGTAATGTCAGATTTTTGGTCCATTCATTCTAACAGGTCGCTTCTGGTTGGGAAATAAAGGAGAGAGGTCTAGAAGGTGCAGGAGCTGCAGAATTTCAGCAAAAAATCTTTGGGTTTGAATAATAATTGACATTAGAATCTTAAAAGCCACGTTGAGTACCTAAATTGAATGCTTTGGCATTGTTGAAAGTCTCAAAGCTTCTTCATCTATGAATTGGGCTTTAACATCCCAAGACATCCACAGTCCCATTGAGGGTATCCAAAGGCACCCATCTATGGCCCCTTTGGGCTTTCTGATCATCTGTCCCTTCTCTGTGGTCTTCTGTAGCCTGATTTAGTTGTTGTTGGATTAATCTTTACATCTAAATTTATCATGAACAAACCCAAGACCTTTGGAGGATGGACTGTTAAGTGTTTGGCTATACAAGCCTGAAGGGTTTTAAGAGACGATGGTTTGAGACTGAGCTCAGAAACTCAACTCTGGATCTTGCTGCTCTTGGAGGAGAAAAGAAAATTTTCACTTGTGAAGCTGTTTTACTTCTTGTAAAGAATTCATTACCCCTTGGAGCATTGTCTTGAATCATCCTTTTCCAACCATTTAGTTTTCCTTCCTCTCTGGCTCAGAGAGTAATTTTCTGGTGAAGTTTAGCAGCTTCAGCAGAGCTTTAGAAATCCTTAACTGGGAATGCTTAATAGACTGGTGATAAGAGATCCCTTTGGCTCCAATGTTTTGCTCCAACTGGGGCATAGCAAAGACTTGTTTATGTGTGTGCCCTTGCTATAGTTCAGGGCTCTAAGCTACCAGGGAAAATGGAGTAGGCTTTCTGTGTTACGTGTTGGCAAAGGTGGGTCTGATTTAAAGATGACTGGGAGCCTGGGTCTGTAGGAAAGGGAGGGAAAGCTGTTGTCTGGAGTATAGGCTTGAGTTAAATCTCTGAAAATATGACACCAAAATTTAGGTGATTTTGTCCGTGCATTCATAAGAGGCATGAGGCCTATCCTGATGAGCAGGTCTGAAGATCTCAGTGGCTGCTCTCTGTCAGAGTTCAGAGTGAAAGAACACAACTGGGTGATTCAGCTTCCTAAAATGCTCTGAGTGCTGTGTTTATAAGCCAAAGGATTAAGGGTCCTTTTCTAACTGCTATATCCCTCAAATCATGGAGACAAAAGTCGCTTGCTACTTCAGCTTATTCTTCTTGTGTTTTCTGATGTCAAAATGACAGTGATAAATATAACAAGTAAAATGGAAAGTCCTGAAGAAATCCTGATGGCCACAGACTGATCCTACTCCCTCCTGAGTTCCCAAGTGTTTCAATGCTGCTACTCCTGATTTATGACTATATAAATAAAAAGTAGACCAGACCTGCTGCAGGTCTCTTGACTTTCCCTGCAGAAAATCTCAGGACTGGACTTTTTAAAAAAATGTGCATAGAAACGTAGAAATCCCAGAACTTCAGTTTGGGTGACTGGGCATCTGGACCCTTGGATCTGCTGCTAGATAGAGCAACCAGCATGTGTGTGGCAGTGTTGAAATTGTTATCTGCTGGAGAGAGATTGAGAGAGATTTGAGGTAGAAAACATTCCTCAAACACCTGACATGAGGTTCTGCTCATGTAAGCCAATGCTGCTTTTAAAAAACCCCAAAGAATTATTTCTACATGAATTTTTGCAGAACTGAGGCCTTGGGATATGAGCCTTCTGGGGCAAGAATTCCTTCCTGCTTTGGCTTCTAATTGTTATTATTTGGTGCCAGTGTAATAAAAGTAACTACTGAGATGGCATCTTTTGGGTTTTTTGCCTGACACTTGTAGTTCATTGCCTTTTGGATAAGATAGGGAGGTCAGATAGACTCATTGCTATAATTTCATAACCTTGTTGTTTATCATGATAAGAGTATATTGCATCAGCAAGGCAAAACTCTCTTAAATTCCTTTAAAAAGTGCTGCAAATGCATTTCCTCCTGTGCAAATGTAAAGTTTAGACAAGTTTCAATGTTGTTGCTATCCACACACTTGGCTTCCTTATGGGCACTCATATTTTGCTTCATGCTGTTGCTGGATTTTTTGTGCACAGGGCATTTTGCAGTTTTCATTATGTTTCTTTTTATTCATGCAAAGCCAAGCATTTGGTGGTTTTGTTAGATCCTGCAATCGGTATAAAATAAATTAAATTGTCTAAGAAAGCCATTACCGTTGGCTTCTTATCAAAATATACCAAACATTTTGCACAACATGACTACAGTTTTGTATACTAAATTCTTAATACAAAATAGCTTTGCTAGACAGCAATGAAGCTTTCATTTTATTGCTTCATTTTGATTTACTTCTGTGCTCAGCAGGAAAAGCATCTATTCCCATTTTAACTCAGAATTTAACACCAAGAATTCTGGGTATATGGTTATGGTGTTCAGGATAAATATGAATCGACTAAGAGTGAAAACTCTGGCTATTAAGGAGCTGTCCGGGCCCTGCCTGATCCTGGCATTGAAAGCAGCCACACTGTGTGCAGATACTACAGAATTAGGCTTTGATTTTTTCCTTTTAAAATCAGGCCTTCACCTTGGAAGCTACTACTCAAAAGTAGGGATAGTGGTGAGAACTAAGAATATCTGAAATCAATCTGATTTTAATCAGATAGTTTAGGTGTCAAAAAGAACCAACAATGAAAATGTAAGTTTTCCTCAGTTCACCTACATGCAGAACATGTCTAAGACTCTTGCTTTTCTGCATCCCTTTTCAAGTATAAGGGCTACCTATTTGAATTGTACATTTGGATTCTATTACTAGAATTGGGAAAGAAGCACAAAAAGATTTCTTCCAAATCAGATATAAAAACGTGGCTGGTGATATTTCTGCAAGTCTGAACACTTTTCAGTTTCTTTCAGTCACTGCTATTTGCAGCTTCAAAGAACACCCCTAGGAAAAGGCAATTATTAAATTCTTCAGAATGGTGCCATAAGACACATGGATTGTCCTTCAGGCTAGCTTTCCAGTGATCTGGGATACGTGGTTTGAAATACAGGGTATTGTAAGACACAGATGGATGAAGTAACTCATAATCTCATGCTCTTCACCAAATTTAGAGAAGAAGAATGTCTCTGTGGTGTGTGACCCTGGATGGTTGATTTGATTCCAGTTCTCCTTTTCAGTATGGAGTTAATATGTTCCCTTGGGAAATTTTTGTACAGCAGTGGGGATCACACAGCCTTGACGTTCACCAAGATGCTCAGTTTGAGCCTCATATGCTGTGTTTGCAGACTTTAAACTTCTGTCAACATATATCATCCAGAACACAGGATTCCCTTTGTCACCTTCTTTCTTGTGTTGTTTCATCACTTCTGTTAATTCCTTCCATTTTTTTTTTAAAGCTTGAATCTACCAGCCAGGACCATCACTCTGAGTCTGGACAAGCAACACTTTGTCAAGCCCGATACAACAACAATTCTGCAATGTCTCAGATTGGCCTGTAAAACTAAGTGCTGTACTCAAACTAAGGAAAAAAAAAGAGCTACAAGAAAGAGCTGTTTTTAGACAGAGATGCTACATCAATCTTTTTTTCTTGTTTTTATGTAGTTTGTCTTATCTTCAAGGCAATGGAATCAGATTTTAACAAAAGCGACAGCAGCTGCAGATCTTTGCTCTGAAAAAAGGGCATTGGTTACCATACTTAGTGTCATTTAAAAGTGTCCAGGAGTGGTCTTACTGTACAACACTTCCTTTCAGCCAAAGAAAAATAAGAGTTATCTGTGAATACTTTACATTCCAATGTTTTAACAACTCTTTAAGATACGTTGGTAAGGATTTCTAGTAATGGCTGTTGCTTTAAAATGCCTGCTCTCAAAATATTGGACCAGGTGTAATTTTTTAATTCTATAAAGTAACAGGGCCACATCAATATTTTTTGAGCCCTAACTTATCGTACAAAATAGTGCAATATTGCTCAACCTTGGAATACCACATAAGCATTTCTTTGGAGGCTGGATCCTACTTTGTACTCGCACTATATCAATGTGGCTATTCATATCAGAGAAACAAGGAACATTTGACCTCTGGTAATGGAATGAACATCAATTATATATGTGAAACTTGGCTCAGTAGAATTATCTTACTGCTTTATTTCTTTTATTATTAATTCCTCATCTTATTTAATAGCTTGAAGCATTTGAAAAATAAACGGTAATATACTGGCCATAAAGGCTAAATGGGTAATGCTTTAATTATCTGGTGTCATAAAGCCAAGTCTTCAATAATCATGTATGAACACCTTTGGTTCATTTCTAACAACTGTGAACATTTTCCAATAATCATATATTCTGATTACTTGTCAAGTTTATCAGCATATTCCATAACCTCATATGCCTTGTGGCTAATCTAAGAGCAATGTTATCATAAATTAATACATTCCCATGCTAGAGAGTCCTTTCTGATTATCTAGCATGACCTCTTGCATTTCAGAGGCCATGAATTGTCAACCACTCACATCTGTTTCAAACACACCTTTTGTGGCAGTCACTAAGCCTCCACTTGCTCAGTGTTCTGCTGAGGAGCACAGGATGAGTTACCTAAACCTCATGGCTGTGACACAGCTCCATTGCAGTCACTTTCACTTCACACTTGGCTCTGATTTAATCAAGAATTTGATTACACTGGTAAGTAACATGCTTTTTCATATTCTTCTCCAATTCATGAGGATTTCAATCTACTTGTGAACTGGTGCAAAGCAACTGTTGCCAGTGTTTCGTAGAAGTGAATAGCTTCACTTACAAATAGAAAAAAAAGAGTGGAATTTAGTTAAGAAAGATTTTTCTGCTGATAGCTTCCTTTTCTTTTTTTTCCTGTCCCAATTTTGTGTAATGCAAACATATAAAATTCAATTTAGAACAAGTGCTGAGTGGAACCTGACTAAAGGATGTGTAGGTATCATCCTTGAATGTTTATTTGTACTGCTTCTGAAAGAACACTGCAGACAAGAAAAGCATATATTTAAAAATTTGAAGGCTCTGACTGAGTATCTTCTCAATCTGCTGCTGTGTCTGTTCACAGAAGAGTGGCTATTTTGCAATGATGAAGAGCAAGTGTGAGCCAGGGGTGGTTCTGCTTGGGTTTACTCACATAGGCTACTGCCATAGTAGGGTCACTGGCATGGCTCACCCTTGGCAAAACATCCCAAAAACCAGGATGCACTGAGAAGACCCAGTCAGCTTTTGATGCCCAGTTTAAAGCAGTTTAAACAGCAGTAGGCTTGATTTTTTGTGGTTTTTTTTGGTGGTGTTTTTTTTGTTTTGTTTTGGTTTTTTGTTTGTTTGTTTGGGGGGATGAGGGGGTGGTTAGGAAGAGGAGCTGCATATGTAAGAGTAAGGAATAGCCATTTTATTTTTGGCTCAGTGATTTATTTTGCAGTTTCTTATCTGACACTGGAGATTCTGATTTTACAGCACCTCTTACCTAGTTTTAGAGGAAGCCTCAGCGAGCCAGTGGGACAGATTTCAAATGGCCACAATCAGGGTGAGAGCAGATTTTTTTACTCTCTTCTGTTTGCACCTCTTGCTCACAGATGTGGGCTGTCACTCTCTGTGCGATCACAGCCAGCTACACTTGAGCAAAGGTGTCTGGTGGGGTCATCTTCCCTGCCTTGGAGGTCCAGCAGCCTGTGAGCTATATTTATCATCAGAGAGTAATTTTGCCCAGGAAGTTGGATCCAACCAGGCTCCAAGACTCTAAAAGCTGTGAGAGTTAAGCAAAGGCAATGCTTGGCTGAATAGTCATAGATTGGCTCATAGTAAGTTGCCAGAGGAATTACTTTGTACTCATGGTACTGCTATATATGTTTTTATAGCAGGCAAACATCAGCAGAAGGAGGAGGCATGAGGTGTGAAATGGAATCACTCAGACTCCAGAGAAAAGCCACCATTTAGCATTCAGGATGAAATTCTAGGGTGAGTTTGTCACCAGCAGAATGGTATGGGGCAACACACAGTGTGCTGTCTTTGTCACTCAAGTGAGAGTGCATGCTGGAGAAACTATGCCAAGGAGCATCTTTTATGTGATGGAACTTGCTCCAAAGAAACCTGATCTGTGCTCAGGATGAGCTGTCATGAAAACTCCCAAAGCTTTTCTTGTTCTGCCCTCACTCAAAAGCCAGTTCCGGCTTTGGTGCAGAGGTGAGCTCAGCTGGTGCAGTTCCATCTGCCTTGTGCTTTTTTGTTTTTAGGCAGCTGAACAGTGATAGAGGCAGGTGTCTCTTACTTCTTGCAAGGTTTAACACTCTTTGCTCTTGGTGTTCATCCCTTTTTGTAAGCAGATGTCAGGGCTTGCAGGGTGTCTCTGTCTCTGCACCTGGGCCAGGCTGATAGTTTCTTTCCCCAGGAGTTTTCTAAGAATTTGTTAGTGCCTGCATCCCCCATTCACATTCATCTCTCTGGAAAAATATATTTATTTTTCAATTTATTAGTTTAATTGTTTCCTCCCCTCACAACAAGGACACCAGGGATATTTGCAAAAGCTACCAAGAAAAAACCAAAAAACTTCTCCCTCGAAATGCAGGAAATTGCAGCATCAGGTTGCTTGATGCCCATTCTCCAAACTCAGTGAATTTTCATGTAACCTTAATCAGACACTGCAAAAGGTGTGAGTTTGTCCTATATTACTTGAACAGCTGATTGTACATGGCAGTGCACATACCCGGCCTTCTTTCTTTCCCTTCCTTCACTATCAGGAATAATAATAATTTCTCTCAGTCAATAAAAGCATTATTTAGATTTTTGGCTAACTACTGCTCTTCCTGGTCTTTATTCACAAAATATTTTTAATTGATCTTATTTATCTCCCATCATTATGGGAAAACTGGGAATTGATTTAAGCTTTTGCTTGGTTCACTAATCCAATCTGTTCAGATATTGACTTGGAAGTGCTCAGTCCTAACAATGCATTTAATTCCTCTTGGTCTGACCAGGACTAGCCAGTAAGTGTGGGCAGACAGTGTTTTTGGGGGGAGCCCATTATTGCAATAAGAGCAGCATGCTTTTGAGGCCAGGACAATGTCATCCTCATATTTTTAGCCATGTTTCTTGCAGAATGACACTCCCAGGGCTACTAATTCCCCTGGAATAAGCTGTAATGATGAGAAGCCTTTTCTCTGATTTATTTCACAAAACATTCTGCTGCTTCTAGGAGGAAAAAAGATAAGACAGACACCCCCTACTCCTTTGGGAATATTCACCTCTTCTGGTTTCCATATTTCCAGTCTGCGAGGGATGGCAGATGCTAAGGGCAGCTTTGCCTCCTTGTTTGCCTTTGCCATTCCTCATCTGCAGGTGCACTGATGGAGCCAGTGTGACTTTTATGGGACAGAGGAAGGAGAACGCTGCAGAGCCTTCATAGCTAAATAGCACACCATGAAAGACTGCTGTCCTGCAATTTGTCCTAGAGTCTGGAAAACTGTTTTTCACTTTTAGTAATATATTTGGGTTTAGACTTGGTTTTAGCAGCTAAGCTTGCAATGTGGGATATTTGTTTTGTTATCTGAGTTTTCATCTCTGAGGTCTCACAAAAGATTCTCAACACAGCAAGATGCTACTGTTATATAGTAGACTACTGAGCACTGAGTAAATGAAGCAGAAGAATATTACATTGTTAGTCGGAGCTCTATCCAATGTAATTGTAAATATTTGAACACATGTTCATTAAAGTTACCTCTGTCTTGCTTCATTTGTTGACAACTGAAAAACAAAGTAAACAATTTTTTTGAGCAACAGTTTATATTAAAAAAACCCAACATGTCTTCAGGCCAAGTATGGCTAGAGCATAGCAAGAACAGTAGTGCTCCAAGTAGGTTTTGATGTCATCTGAAGCAGCTGGTCCTCCCATATCAAAGGAGGTGTTTTATGTGTTTTATCACGCTTATAAGACCTCCATGCAGAGAGAGCTCAAATGCAATCTTGTTTTCTGCAGCAGCAGAGATCTCAGCCTTCTTTTCAGAACTGCTAGGCTGGCTCTGCACAGTTTGAGGCATATATGGACATATTGTAAAAGACTGAGGCTGAGAGCTTTGTAACCTCCTCCCCACTTCTGTGAGGACATTTGCCTCTTGACATGGCAGACCAGGGAAGTGGAGTTTGCTGTGTGCTTTTGTTCCACCATCCTGTATCCATGGCTTTCATGCTGGTTTTTAGAGGAATGGAGTATTTCCAGTCCTTCATGAGTGTATTCTTATGAGCTTTTCCTATGTATAAGGTAAGTTCAATTGCATGAGCCTCAGCTGTAGGTCCCTGGAAACAGGAGAAGCTGACATGCCCCATTGAAGAGGCTGAAGAAGACATCATGGCTGGGCTCGGGGCTCCATTCTCCCCTCTGTGTCCACAGGATATGACTGATTTCAGAGGTGCAGTTACTGCAGCTGTAGGGAGAAGAATGGAGGCCGAGGTTGGTCTTGGGGCTTGGATATAATCATATCTGTTTTTTTGAACATCCACATTGACATACTCATTACTGGTCTGGGTGGGTTGGTGTTTTCTTTTGTCTATTAGTTCTTTGGTTGTTTTTTTTCCCTCCCAGAACCCCACTGAAGTAACATTTCAGTTATCTTGATATTTCCTACAACTAAATTAATCTGAAAATGTTTCTTTGTCAGAATACACTATGCTCCTGTAGGTTTGGAGCCTTCAGCCTCTCTGTGACATCCTGTGTTACATGACTGTATTGCATTACATCTTTTTTCTTTGATTCTATCTGAAAGCATAGTTCATACTAAATCTCTGCATGAAGAACATGATTTACTTGAGAGCACTGGTGCTTTGATCCTGATAATCAATTCTATTCCTTCCAATACAATGCCATGCCAAGACAATTTGTGATTTCTACATCCTCTAAGTTAATCTCACCTTTTATGCTTTGAAGGAGACTCAAAAGAAAAAAGTAGGATAAACAAAAAGGTTTGTTTTCACTCTCTTGCTTTCATCTGTTCTTAGAACTGGAGTGGGATCAGATGTCAGGAATGCTGGGAAGGCAGAAAATTGTGCTGCTACAGAGTGATTTGGCTAGTGGCTTTTCCTTGTCTTCCAAGTCTAATATTTTAGAAAATTCAAGAACCATCTAGTGACAGTGACTGCATTGATCTTCAGGATAGAAAAGCTCTGCTTTGGATCATTTTGCATGTTGGTTAGTATTTCAGGTTTTTTTAATGTTAGTTTTTCAATCTTTCCATTGCAAACCATTGATAACAAGGATTACTAATGGAAATACTTTCTAAACTTCAAACTTCTGAAGAAAGGACTGTTCTGAAGTAATACTGGCTTCTGATTCAGGATTTGTGAGGCATCACCACTGGTAATATCCTACAAGTATTTGCATGATGGGACACATGCAAGTGAACTGACATAGTTAGCTAAGAAACAGATTTTTTTCTAGTTAATTTTAGCAGTGAGCATATGTGCATTGGAAAAGGAGGCACTGGGAAGGTGGTTCTGTAACACTGGAAATGTGCTTGGCTAATTGTGCAGCCACCTGTGGTTGTGCAGATGGCAATATCTGTGCCACAGCTGCAATGTTCACCAAAGCCCTGCTATTCCTGCCAGAAGCAGCTGTAGCCTTTAGAGGGGGAAGAAGGGGAGCAGCTCAAGCTAGTCTCACTTCTGGATTCCAAATTACCAGTTGCTGTCCTCATAAACTATGTCTAATATTTCATACTGTGTCTTCAAGGCTTGCAATGTTTCTGTAGGTGTAACAGGCAAGAGCAAAGGAGCAGCTGAAATATTTAAACCAGAAGTTGCTGATCTCTAATGAAAAGAACTGAGACAGGACTCTGTAGTGTAGTCAGCACCTGCTGTGACATGGAACGTTTTGAGCTTTATTTCTTCTATCTTATATACTTAAGTGAATGTGGAGGCTTATCAGGTTTAATTACAGAGGCAAGAAAATCTGTATGCTTTTTGAAGGTTCCCTATTTTTTGCTTCTAAAACCTTTGTAGTTTTTGTCTTCGGCCAAAAGGCAGTGGTATCTCTAGTCATGTGATCACTGGAGTTGACTGATTCTGAACAGGTAGGTATTTTGGATTACTTGATTTGATTTAGAAATGTGATTTTTGTTTCTCTTGAATTCAGTACTGGAGTTTTTATTTTCAAGGGTGATTAGGATCTTAACTGAAGAATGCTTAAAATGTGAATGTCCTCCAAGTCCCATATGCTTGTCTCCTTGGCTCTGTTCTCCGCTCAAAGACGTCAGCTGGATTTCCATGCTTCTCTTTGTTTTGCAGGAAAACGCAAGTGATCAGGGCTTTGCCATGCAATACATACTCCTTTCTTGCAATGAAACATAATGGGGAAATGCTGGATTTTGAGGAAAAACTCTTGGACACTGGGAGTAGGAGTTACAGGACATTGCTTGGAAGGATGGAACGTGCAGCGGTTCCTTCCCTCTTTTAGGCATGAGAAATATTTGACTAGTGTAAAAGTGGAGTTAGAGTTTCTCTTCTTAGCCACATGTGTAAGAAGTTTGTCCAGAGGGTGGCCATGGTGTACATGTTGTTCTCGACACCTTATAATGAAATTGAAGAAGAAGGGTACTCAGGATGGTTGGGAGTTGGAGTACTTGGACAAGCTGAGGGATCTGGTCTTGTTCACTCTGAGGAAATGAAGGCTTTGAGAGACCTGACAGGGGTCCCCTGGTACCTATGGGGAGGTTACTGAGAAGATGGATCCAGGCTCTTCATGGCAATGCATGTGAAAATGAGACTCAAGAGATGTAAACTGGAATAGAAGAGGTTCATGCTGTTTACAAGGGAGAAACTTTTTCCCCATGAGGGGAGTCAAGCAGTTATGCAAGTTACCAAAGATATTCTATGGCTTCTCTGCTTGTGTGTTTTCAAGATCCAACTGGATGAAAACCTGACAACATTGTCTGATCTTAAAGCTAAGCCTGGTTTGGGCTAAAAGTTGGACCCCCTAAGGTCCCTTCCAGTATCCACTATCTTATGATAATAGGATTTGGTGTATTTTTGCCTGCCACAATTTTTGGATGAAATATGGACTTTGAGGCAGAACCCTTTTCGGTCGTAGCATGAGGGAAATGGGAAGTCAGGGAAGAGCCACTGTGACTTCCTATTTTTAATCAGCAGTTTACACAGTCTGGAGAACACAGACTTTTGATGGGTTCCCAGCCACAGTACAAATTCCATAGATATTACTAACCGAGCATTCAAGAGAACACAGGGCAGGAAGGGAGTGCAGGAGACTCAGACCACTGGCCTCTTTTATTGCACGCAGCCATGACATATTTTTAGAAAAATATCCTCTTATTTTAAAATCAAGTAATGTTTTACTACTGTTGTTCCCATGGCAAGACTGTTCCAGAATCTCTACTTTCCATTTGTTAGAAAACTCCTAATTTGTAGTTTGAATTTATTCATGACATGTTTAAATTTTGTTCTGCTGCCATTTGTTTCTTTCTTTTTTTTTTTTTTTTTTTTTTTTTTTTTTTTAATATTTTTTTTTGTATATTTTTTTTTTTTTTTTTGCTATGGTTTAAATAGCTTTTCTGGTACATATTTCCTTAAAAGATCTGTAGAAAGCAAGCCAATCCACCTCAGCTTTCATCTGGGAAGTTAAACAAACCAAGGTCTCCCAGGCTTCTCTTGTAAGACAAGCTTCTCATTCCCCTCACCAACCTTCCCTGTTTCTGTCTGAATTAATTGACCTGAGACTGGATTACCCATATAGTACATATTACTCCTAATGAGATCCTTCTAAAATCCCATTTAATGAGGTTAATATTTGTGCAGATCCATTGGAAATACTTCTGTTAATGCATCTTATGTCTGTTTTTGCTTTTTTTTGTGGACACAGGGCTTCTTTGGCAGCACCTGCTTTTACAACAGTTTATAACTCATTGCTAGTGTGTCTTCCTGTACCTTTTTTGTCTACCTTTTATGATCATTTAATCTTTTAACTAGTTCTCAGGGTTTTTTGCTTACCTTGCTGGCAGTCTCCTCCATTATTGTGTTGTTAACGACTCTTCTTTTCATCCTTTATAAATGGTGGCATGGATTTATTCCGGAAGAACTCTGCTTTTGTGGGAGGCCTTCTTCCAGCCTCATTCTCTTCCATTTCATTACCATTGTTTCAACTTTTCTATGTCCTTACCTTCAAGGCTGGTCTCCTGTGATAATGCCAATCTATCTTCACAAGTTTAATTTGTAATTCTTTACAAAGTTGAGATGGGTGAAAGCTGACTGCACTTTTTCTAAGAAATGCAACCTGATGGTGATGGCAGCCCTATCCATGGAAGAGGGCTTAGAACTAGATGATCTTGAAACTCTCTTCCAACTCAACCCATTCTATGAATAAGTCATTGGAAATCTTAGGTTTCACTGACAACACACGCCCTTCCTTATTCTTCTCTGAAACCCTGATGTTGCTGGAGCTAAGCCCAGCTGCTGCTGAATTATGCACAGCACAAGAACAAAGAGCAGAAAGGCAAGAACAAAAAGTCCCATGACCCATTAAAATCATGGGAGAGAATTAACCAAGTACCTTGCCCTTACCTGATGTGGACTATGTCCAAGGTATGCTCTTAGCACTCCGTGTCTTCCCCTTGTCATTAACAACCAATAAAGGCCTCTCAATTTTCATTCACTTGATTCACAGTTAACATGGAGGTGCCAGCCAAAGCACTGACTGATGGACATTGATTTGACATTGACTGATGGATAACTTCTAGCTCTTTCTGATAGCCAAGCTTGGTAAATGGCATTCCTGCTTAATAACAAGAATAACAGCTCACAGAGCTCACAGGGAAGTGATGCATGTGCAGAAGAAATTTTGCTTGCTAAGCCTTCCTGCTTAGGTATCTTTTCATAGAGCACCAGGTATGTAATATTAGTGCTAATATTATTTAAATTTCAAGTAATCATCACATAGCACTTCCAGTGAAGGGACAGAAATAGGCCACATTAAAGCACATAGGTTGCAATAATATAATGGTTCAGGGCTGGAGGTACTAGAACTTTGTGTTCTATCAATTTTTCTAAAGGATAACAAACAAAATCAGGCTTCAAACAAAATAAATTACTACTCCCAAAGGCAGTGGTGCCTACTCTGTATAGCACTTGCTCCTGCTGTACCTTCACATTAGTCTCTGCCAAGTAATCCTGAAGTTTGCTTAAGTGGTCAGAGCTGGTGGAAAAGCTGGGCAGCTGTACAAAGCAACTGTTCCAGGGGCTGAATGAGAAAAGCTTCCGTAGAGCTTGAAACCTCACTTAATCCTTAGCTAGTGTACAAATTGACATGATAATATTGAACTTATCTGGCTCCTGTGGTTAAGATACTGTTAGGCCCTAGATCAGTGATTTCTGAGAAGTGTTAGTGAAGCAAAGCATTAGGGATTTCTTTAGCTGTATCTGCTCTCTTGATGTTTCATTTGCTTTTTGAATTAATATTTCCCTCATCTGCTACAAATGCCTGCAAGTGGCTGAATTCTCCTTTTAATGGAAAAAAAAAAATCCTGCTGGAATTAGCCATAAACCAGGCCAGTTTGAGTCTACATGCATATGTTTTTTCCAGCAAAATCCAGTGCGACTGAGACAAAAAGTGCATTTTCCCCTGTTTTTATTGTTGACAGCAGAAAACTTTGGACATTTTGGCTTTCAGTAAAAGAGAGTGGATTTTGATAAAATCTTGGATGCATAAGTGAAAAAAATTGTATATTTTAATTTAGAAACCAGTAAAATTTCAACAAAAATTGCTGTAGCACATCTGCATCCTCTTTGTTCTCTAACAACTATCAGTTCTGAGTTTATGGAGAGCATAGAGAAGGAAGAAGAGGGCCGGGTGAAGGCTTGTCACTTTGGCTTTCTCCATGAACTGTGCATGTGCAGGATGTGTGATGGAGCTGCGTCTATGTTGCAAATCCTAATGTGCCTGGAACATTTGATGCCTCCTACCAGAGCATGGAGGAGGCAGGGATGCTGCACTGCCTGTCTCCTGGTGTGTTCAGGTCATTAGGCTGCTCTGGGTAGAGGGGAGAGTGGTGGGGGTGGGACTGCGACCCCTTGCAAGTCCCCAAGGTCTGGCCAGTGAAGATGTGTTTGATTCAGGACTTAACACTGGTGATTTCACGGGAGTTACAGTGGCACGGCAACCAAGACAGAACAGCTGTGTGTGCTGTATAAAACAGGAATAGAACTGAAAACTGTGATGTTTTAGAATTTTGCTGGGTTTGTTTTTTTTTTTTTTTTTTTTTTTCCAGGAACCACCTTTAACTAAAGTGTAATGAGCTCCCAGCAACAGGCACGAGTAGGAGTAAAACACTCACACAGCCCACTACGCCAATTAGTTAGAACAAGGTGTCAATGAGGGCAGTTTTTATCAAGATTTTCATGAAAACATTCCAGATACCTTTCCTTCCAGATTCTCAGACGAGATAATAAAATTGTGATTAATAAACCTGAGATTGTAAAATCAATGCAGAGTTTGGTTTCCCTTACTTTTCTAGCCAGATAATGGATTTTAGACTTGTAAATATCAAAATAGCGGTCTTAGTGGATTGTTAACAAAATGATGACTGTTTGAAGTGGCAGAAATAAAATCCTCATTAAGAAGGAGTTTCTGTTTCATGTAGCTAAATTATGTTTATATCAGAACAGCAATGCTGCCCTTACTGTTTTCATCTTAACCTGGTGTTAACAAAAGACGAAACAAGAGTTCTCTTTGCCCATATATGAAAGAGAAAATAAACAAAATGTATTATTAGAAAAACTTTTTCATAAATGAAATATCAAATATGAAAACTATGTATATGGTGTAATGAGCTATTTAAAATCTGAAGTGGAAGATCCAACCAACAACAGTAATGTCTCCTTAAATGTCACTCTGTATAAATATTTGAATATGTTTATATGAACAAGCAGGTCTTTGTGGGTGTGTGACAAACACAGAGCACTTTCCAAAATCAAAGCTTTCGAAATTTGAGGAATCTCTGAGTTGAGTCTTCTTATATGTAAGCAGTAAGTGTAAAACTCAGTTCTAGAGAGAGAGCCAGAACTCGCTAGGTGCACAAGTCATATCCCATTTATAGACAGTTTGATGGCATATACATGATAAATATTCATTTTTGGGCCCTATTTACAGAGATGTTCCACCTTAGGTCCCAGTCTTGCAGTCACAGGAGTCATACATTTTCAAGCAGTATGGTGCAATAGGAGCAGATCTGTAGAATGAAACACTGAATGCCAAAGACCTGCTGTTCACCCTTTATATTCCTCAGGGTGCACAGGCTATTTTGGATTAGCTCCCACCTGTTTCCATGGATCAAATGTCCATTGGAGGTTAGAGTGCATTAGGTAGGTGCACGTTTACAGCCCAGCATCTGTTTTAGTTTCATCAGGAACCCAGTCTATATGCTCTATAACAACTCTAGATTGGAGAGAAAGCAGAGAAATGAGACTGATCTCAAGAATTAATGCTTGAACGGCCTTCTGATTCAAATTAAAATGTTCACAAAACTCACACTTTGATATGTCTGTTCAGGTTCCTGCAAGTCCCGTGGAAGGTCATGGCTAAGTCCTTGCAGGACGGAGCATTCACAAAAACAGGGTCAGTCCTTTTTAATGACAGGTTTCTACTGACAGTCACTTAATTGTTTCTCACTCAGTAAATATGATTACTCTATATTGCTTTAGTAAATGTGACTCCAATAAAAGGCCTCTGATTAGTTAAAAGCCAAGGGCTCATTTCACTCAGGTAAAACAATGAATGTAAATATCCAATTAAGCTTGTGAACTTGTTTACAATAAGACAAAAATAAAAATCTGTAGAAGATAATTTGTGAGCAGTAGATTAATGGAGCCTGATTTTGGAATAGATTCAATAATGAATGACCTAGTAATGGACTCACACTAACATTTGTTTGTAATCTTTACATCTATCTTCACCTTTTAATCTCATCTCCAATGACCATGGTTTCTAGGACTGTTTTCTTTTGGATGCACAGCAGATTGCCTTTGATCACAGAAACTGGCTGAGGAGCTTAAGAGTTACTGGTGTGAATCTGTGAAGATTCCACCTATCTCTATTGTAGGAATGTAAATGCCAGTGAGGAGTCTATTACTTACCCAAGCACGGTGGAATTTGAACAGCAGGTTTTTTAATTCTCCGTGCTATAAGAAAGCTGGCTAAACACAGTGTGCCTGCTTCTCCTCCTGGCTATGATTTATGATTAAACCATGGTGTTAATCTTCATTCATCTACTTGTTCGGGTGTGACTTTGACACCAAGGCTGCTCTGCTTGGCTTATATGGAGGGTCATGTCTGACATGGATGGTAATCACTGATTTTAGTGTCATCAGGAACAGAATATGGGTATTTGCTAAATGCAGGCTGAAGAGGTTGGTCTGAAGGCTTTCTCTTTTAGATGAAAGTGAAACTGTCTGGTTAAATATTCTTTGTTGTTCACTAAAGAGAAATAACTCAGTCTGAATAATATTGTGTATTCAAACACATAGTTTGAATAGTTCAAAATAGTTCATAGCTTCCAAAACTAATTATATTATGACTCACACAACTACAGAGCAGTTGAGGTTGGAAGGGAGCTAACCCCTCATCTGGCCTAACTCTTTCTGCTCAAGCAGGCCCTCACAGAGCTGGTTGCCCAAGGCTGTATCCAGGTGGATTTTGAGTATCTTCAAGCAGGGACACTCTACTCCCTCTGTGGGCAACATTTTGGAGTGCTTGGTCACCCTCACAGTATGAAAGTGTTTGCTGGTGTTCAGGAGGGAACTCCCTCTTCCTGTAAAAGACTGTTTTTTTCCCCCATAATCATACCTTGCAGTCTTCTCCTTGCTTACATGCAAATGTTTCAGGTGCTCCTATTTAAGTCCTGTTTGTTGGTTTTTTTCCTCTTTTGTTCATATCATCCCAAGTCCTTTACTTGTCAACTGTATCCATCACCCCCTCACAGGAAGCACTGTGTTTTCCCACTCATTCCTGAACGTCCTGCGGCCTGAGACTTCCAGAGCTCTGTCCACAGCCTGAAGCTCTGTCTGGGTTGATACCTCCACTATGGCAAGGACAGATGCTCCAATAAGTTGTGGAGACCCCATGCCTGGAAGTGTTCAAGGCCAGGCTGGATCAGGCTTCGAGCAACTGGTGCAGTAAAAGGTGCCCATGCCCATTGCAGGGAGGTGGGTTATGATGGTCTTTCAGGTCCCTTCAACCCAAGCCATTCTATGATTCAAGTGCACAAGTGAGATTTTCCCTGCTCTTTCTGTCTTACTGTGGGAATTCAGTGTCCTTAGTCCTTGGAAACTCTTTCACACAGAAATGTTGCTTGTTCTTTGCTTGAACAGTACCAGTAAGACTAAAGGAAAGTATAGACTGTAGTTGTCCTTTGAATTTTGTTACACTTTGCCACTAAGATTACAAGTGGGGTGGAAAATCTCTTTCTCAGCATGATTGTAGTGTGTCACGCTTACTGCATAAAAAGGCAATTTCACAACTCATGCTGAGTAAAGCCTCTGGCCAAAGTCCATCTTCTCTTGACCTCACTCTTCCAGAAACAAAAAAAAAATGCTGTCTGTGGAACTGACAACCTCCCTGACATAAACTAAAGCCCCCGTTGAAATTTTGGATGTCTGTTTATGTGAGCAGGTGAGGGCAATGATTAACTACTGTGATACCCTTCATTCCTGTTACTATATCACCTGTAGCCTGAAAACTATGAATTGTCCAGCTAGGGATGAAATTTATCTCTTACTTTTATTAGAACACATAAGAGGCCTAAAAATTGAAATCTAGCTGAGACTGTTTTTAGAGTTGCCCTTACAACCCTGAAATTGGAATAAATGAATCTTAGGAGAAGGGAAAAATCTCCAGAGGGCAGCTCTGATGAGTTCATAGAAACACTGAATCATAGGATGATTTGGATTGGGAGGGACCCTAAAAGTCATCTAGTTCTAGGAAATTAGGAATTATCCATTAATAGTGCATTCAGGAAAATGGTGCTTGATCCTTATTGGAAACTGTCAGTGCTCTCCAGGACATGAGCAATGACTATTTTCTACAGTTATAAACCTGTTATGATAGAAACAGGATGATCTGAATTGGAAGTGACCTTAAAGATCATCGGCTTCCAATGTCTCTGACGTGGGCAGGACACTGGCAACAACAGACTGCAGCTTTTAATTTCATTGGCATACCACAGCTTCACGTCAGGATGACTTTTCAGTGAATATTCCTGTTCTTTCCCTATCTGGGATAATTCCCTGATCCAGGACATCGTTGGCAAAGCTGTTGTTTTTCTTCAGTTATCAAAAATTACAGTGAAAGTACAGTGAAAGTACAACAGCTAAAGTGAAATAAAGATAAATAATGATAAAATCAGTGAACAAAACTGGAGTCTCTTTTCACTTTTCCTGTGCTTCACTACACCTGACCAATAATGATCAAGGTTACAGTTAAACAAGAAAAGGAATATGGTGAAAAAGTATCTTCTGACTGCTTTTCTTTCTTCCCTAGGGAATTCCACTCAAGAAGATTGTTTTAGCACGAGTGCCTAAACATTGGACTGAAGGTAACAACTTGACAATCAGGAAATAGACCTCCAGTTCTGCTATGGTAATTTTAATTTGTATTTGTTAATTCCTAGTCTCACTGTTCCTTGGATTTGGACTGGCCCAGTGTTTTCTGCTTTTGACAGGGTGTTTGTCTTTCATCTGGTTTCCCTATAAACAACCATGGGTTGCTTATATTTCCCGAGGCAAACCCTGTTTGCCTCCTGGAAATCTGACTGGTTCTCCTTGCTGTATTCCCCTAAGGTTTGTAACCTCCTGGAGGTAGGAAGTGGGGTGCTTGATACAAAGAGCTTGTCATAGAATCATAGAATCATTGAGGTTGAAAAAGACCTCAAAGATCATTGAATCCAACCACTAACCCAGAACTGACAAGTCCACCACTGAACCACGACCCCAGGTGCCACATCTCCACATTATTTAAATACCTCCTGGGATATTACCCCACTACTTCCCTGGGCAGCCTGTTCCAATGTTTGAAAGTGCTTTCCATGAAGAAATTTTTTCCTAATATCCAATCTAAACCACTTGTGGCACAACTTGAGGCCATTTTCTCTTGTCCTATTGCTTGTTACTTGGCAGAAGAGACCAACCCTCACTCGGCTACAATCTCCTTTCAGGGATTTGTAGAGAGCAATACAATCCCCTCTGACTCTCCTTTCCTCCAGGCTAAACACCCGCAGCTTGCTCAGCCTTTGAACGTCTACAAAGTGTAAAACATGTTTTCATTAGACTTCCTGGGCAGCGCTCTTATTTTCCTCTTTTCCATTAATTTAGGCCAGGGAATATTCTAAAATTCTAATAAGTACACAATACTTATTCCAGGATACAGATAGTTTATGATTTTTGTAATGTTATTATATGTCACTGTTAATGAACTCCAGGTTCTATTCCAGCACTTCACCGGTACCTGCTATTCCATGAGGAGCTGTGAGTGAATGAAAAGATGAAATTTATCTTGGATCTCGTTATTGTTATAGATTTTTTTCATTGAGGCTTTCCATCCACTATTTGACCTAGAAAGAAGAAAGTCAATATATTGGCTGGAGGATATTTGCTTCTTGACAAATAATGTCTAGAGATACTTAGTGTAGATTTATAATCAATCTTACCTGTACATTAATTAATTTCCATGCAGTACAGAATCAGAAGCCCTGAATAAATGTATTTTCTGAAGTTACACACTAAGTGTGCACCAGGGTAAAACCCTGAAACAGGTTGCCCAGAGATGGAGTAGATGCCCATCCCTGGAAACATTCAGATCAGGTTGGCCTAGATCAGCAGACTAACCTAGTTGAAGCGTCCTTGCTCATTGCAGAGAAGTTGGACTAAATGACATTTAGAAGTTCTTTCCAACCCAAAATATTCTATAATTCTATGATAATTACCCACGTGAACATACATGGACAGACACACACGCTGCAAAAGGAGCTCATTGCATTAAGAAATTAATTACTATTTCTAATTGCTTCTTGTAAGTAATTACTTCTAATTATTACACTAAGTAATAAATTGCTACTTCTAATTACCTGTGGGTACAGTCATAGTAGTTAGAAATGCAATTTGCATGGTTTGGTTGTTTACACCACAAGGATGTTTAAGTAATTGTTCTCCCTTAATTATATGGAGTGGTCGATGTTAAGTAACATACCACGTTTTGCAGCTTCATGTTCAGTGTCATTTGTTACCATTTGTGGTAGTTCTGTTTCAGAGAATTGGGGAATAGATGCTGTGTGTAACTGGGGAATAGCCATCTTTATTTGAAACCTACAAGCCCTGCTGTGTGTCTGTGTCTTGACAGGCATTTCTACTAACATGCACTGTGTTGTTAAACTTAAATTACACCTCTACCTTCTCAATCTGAGGAAATCTGAATCACTTAGAGGAAATGACCAAATCCCGTTGTCCTTAATCAGTCTCATTTTCCACTCCCCAGGCTCTCTGACACCAGATGTCAGCATGAAGGTCTTCACTTGCCCTGATGCTGGCAGTGAGTACTCTCACCTCAGTTTGATCTTTCACTCAAGCTCACATGAGCATCTATATATGATGTCTGTCCAGAAACACATCAGGAGCCTGTTGCAGAGAGGATTGCAGTTGGGAATTCCCAGCAAAAGCTGTATTTACTTTCCTGATAAGCTCTGTGGGTTTGTTGTGTTTCTCTGATTCCCAGGACCTTCCACACTTGCATGTTACACACTGGAGTTTGGGGAGGTCCATAACTCCTCCATTAAAGAGGTCAAAGAGGAGAGGAGAATGACTGTCCTTTTGGAGGAAGCAAATGTACACTTTCTATGCAAGGCTTTGAAATAATAACCAGGGTTTGAGTTCTTTCTTAGGCCTTCCTCTTATGTGTAAGTTCACAGAAGTTTACTGGGACTTAGGAGTTGTGGAACTTTGCCTTTTCCTTTGTTGTGCATGCTGATTTTCTCATATTCCCCAGTTTCCATCTCAATTTATAATAGTATTCAATGATATTAGAATTGATTGTAGTAGGGAATAAACGTGTCCCAGTAGAGGTGGATGGTCTGCCATCAAGCAAGAGACAAAGAGGCAGGGAAAAATAAACTAGAGAGACTCAGAAAATATTGCTTGTCATTTACATGTCCTTGGAGAGGGAAAGAATTCAGGAGATTTTGGACACAAAGAATACCTTGTTGTTAAACATCATTTTTCAAGTTTTATGAGAGATATCAGTGGGATATAAAGTTAAGGAGCTGGCAAGTTCACTCACCGCCTACACACACAATAGATTTGGAAGAGTGGGTTTTGATATCTGAGGAATATCCTTGGCGCTGGTAGAAACAGTTCCCAGCTGATGCAAGGAGTTTGTTGTTCTGAGTATGTTCTCCTCGTGTATAATAATATGAAAAGATTTTTGTGGTAAAGCCTTGTGTCTGCTTTGGTAGGGAGGGAGATTCAAAGCAGAAAGCAGCACAGGAAGTGAGGTTTCCTAGAAAAGGGGCCCACCACTCTATGTGATATGAAAGCTGCCATGTGGAGAGGCCTGTGAGAGGGCTGGCACTGTCAAAACCCATTTTTAATAAATTTGAGAAGTAAAATTAAAACCTTAGTCTTAGAGGACAGATCCTGGCAGTGCGTGTCTGCTAAGCAAAACACATCAAAAGCAAGTTTAAAGATTTGCTGTCCTTTCTTGCTTCTGAGAGGACCTGATTCTGGCTCACTTAGTGTTGGCAGGAATTGAGAACTTGATTTTCACTGGAAGTGGTTATAGTCTTACACCTAGATCCTGCAAATGCTGCCACAGAGCCTGTAGGATTGGAGTCTGTGTGGGCCCTGTGCTAGGTACAGAGCACTGTATCTGTAAGAAGGAGAAAGGACTGAAATGGTTCTAACAGTCTGCCTTGCTGAATTACTGTTTTATTCTGCTTTTTATACCCATTAGACTCAAATTCTAATCAAGGTGTTGGACTCTGTTTCTCAGGAAGCCAAGATGGAAAGTAAAGTTGGTGGTTATAAAATCGTGTCTATTGTATTCCCTAGTGGGGAATAGAGAGCTGTTATTCTACTAATTATCATAACTAATTAGCTGCATTCAGAAGTGAAGAATCAGATGGGCTAGATCACCACCAACAACTGTTAAAAATGGGTTATTGAATTGCAGTACATGAGACCAGAGGGACTGCTATTACCACCAGTGAGGAGCCTGGGATGTCTTCCCTGAACCATAATATAATTCAGCCCTGGATTTTCAGAGTGCTTTCAAAAGGGGAAAGTACATGCTAGTCCTGCAGTGCGAAAAGGTCAACTTCAATACTATGAGCTCAGTCATCAGCCTGGGTCCCCCAAAAAGAGTACAAGCACTCATGTGTGGAAAGAGATGATTGGGACCACCTAGGACACGAACTCTGTTGGCTCCAGGGGATTCAGATAAGCCATGAGGCTGGTGTTGTCTTCTCAACCCTCCATCCTCTTGAAAGTGAGGATGTGTTTCTGCAGGGTGGGGCTGGTCTTTGCTGTGAGCTAGCAGTGGACAAACTGGAAGTGACCTTGGTGTAAAGCTAGGTCTGAGTTAATTAGCCCGGCTGATGAGCTTGGCTGTGTCACTGCGCTGCACTGCACTGCTAATACATCTGGTGTATGAACTGCGTGCTGCACTGCACAAAAGCCTCACAGATATGCACTCTGGGCCAAATTCTTAGTTTAAGTACCTTATGTTTTTGACCTGCATGAAGTGGATGTCTAAAGAGGGGAATTCAGGGGGTTCAAAAGCCAGCAGGACACGGCCCCATCCATGTGCTCCCAGAAATCTGCAAGCAGAAAGACATGCAGGCTGTGTTTTGATAGAATAATCAAACCACTTGGAATCAAGTGCCAGTCTGACCTGAGACAATGCCATTTTGTTTGAATAATTTCAGTATCACTCCCCTTGAGATAAACAAAGATCTTATTATTCCAGCTCTGATCATTAATATGGCAAATTCAGCAGAAATTCCAGTTCAAGGGGAAAAATATTTTAATAAGATTCACAAAGCACAGCTGCAACTGATGGTGTAAAGGATCTAGGAATAGAAACTCCTGACTGGTGCACCAAAATCTGTCTGGGTTATTGGCAGGACTTCTAGAATTATACTATGATTACAAATGGACTTTGCAAGGGCACTGGAGAACTTTTAAAGTATCGCAGATATCACAGTTCAGATGTAGCTTAACAAACTACATACTCCACTCCGTTTAATTATCCTGGGGCAAGAGCCTTCTACCACCACAGGGACATGCTTCAATGGGAGCACACAGAAATTGGCAACAGATCACAACCCTCTGAAAACCTTTTTGACTGAGCTTGGCCGTAAGTCTGTCACACTATACTGTGCTCATATAGATCTCTGATCTGTTGTGGTGATGTGTGTCTGTGTAGAGGGTGGAGCTGTGGTTGTAGGGAGTTGAATTGTGTGTACAATCCCTTCTGCACTCTAAAGACCAATGAAATTCACACTCTTGCCCCTTACAGCTGCCAGGCTGTGGTCTCTACAGTTGTGAAAGAAAGAAACTGCCATGCATCAGCAGGGCATCTCAGTTGGGTTGTGTGAAGGTGACTCCTAGTTCCATGCATTGCCTGCTGTTGACCTCAGCAACACCTTCATCTTTGGAGCCAAAACACAACATTAGTGTTCTCGACAAATGTAGCAGCGTCCAACAGAGCTCATTCATGGGGGTCTTTTAGAATGTATCCATTCTCATGTGCAATGTGAAACAAGCTGAGAGTGACGAACCTTCTTTTTTCATGCACTTCAGCCTTTGAAGGCAGAAAGTGTCATGGTGGCTTGTCCTTTCAGAAAAAACACATTGCAGGCTTTCACAACTGGTCTCTGGAAGATGCTGAGGGTGAGAAATTACCAGGCTGAACATGTAAGATGTAGGAAAACTTGTGAGGAGTTATTACCAGAAATTCTCCTGTCTGGATCCAGAGGCAGCATGGGAGGGCTCTGGCATTATCTCTGGTGCCTGCAGGACTCTTCTGACAGCCTCAAGTCTATTTGACCTTGAAACAAAAACTGTACCTGTGCTAGAGTCCTGCATGTGCTAGGAAGAGAGAAACCAGGGTGATGCCTCTGGGGGAGGGGGAAAAGTAACAGTGAAGTGTCAGAGATTTGGGAACACCACTGTTAAAACACAGAAGAAGAAGCTGCTGCATGCACATGAAAGCAAGATCAGCTGGAGATTAGGAGAAAGTTGGCAAAGCTGTGCTTTGGCTTGGGGTGTTTATACTAGTCCTAGGTAACCGTCTGCTGAGCTGTCAGGCCAGGCTGGGCTTCTTTTTAGTTTATGTTTTATGTTATTTGTTTTTCTGTTCTTTTAAAATTATTTTTACAGAAGGAAATAAGATCATTTTGTTGCTTCAAAAGGAAAACATCTGAAGGATGATTTAGGCTGCACATGGTGAATGTCTTTCCAGGAGTGCTGTCTGCCTGGCACAAAGGCAGCTGTAGCACAGCCCCTTGGTCTCCCCCCCACCATGACTGTCTGTCAAGCACAAATTAAAGGATCCACTGACCAACAAGCTGGGCCTATTTTACTGTTTCCCTAGCTCCCAGCATGCTTTCATAGAATCATAAAGGGGTTTAGGGTTGGGAGAGACCTTAAAGATCTTCTGCTTCCAACCCTTCTGCAACGGACTGGGCTACCTTCCACTAGACCAGGTTGCTCAAAGCCCCATCCAGCTTGGCCTTGAAAACTTTCAGTGATCCATGGCTTCAACTTTTGGATCTTCTCTTTACAAACTGTCAAGCCTTTGTATTGCTCTTTACTTCATTCCTTCTGCATTGGACTATGATTGTTTCTTTTTAACAGCATTTCAACTTCGGTGTTGCATGAGAATTCACTCAAAATTTACCCATTCATTCATTATAAATCATCCTATCATTTGATTTATGTGAACAAATCACCATATCACAAGCATGGAAAGTCAGCAGTGACTTAATGAGCCAGTTTTAAACCTAAAAAGCTGCATCTGATTAAAGTAATAAGGCAGAGGCAAAAAAAAGTTGGCCTAGTAAACATCCTGAAAGCAGGTCAAATACTACAGATTGCCCAAAGGAATCCAGGACTCTCCTGGGCTGAGGAAACTGTCAGGTTCCCAAAGATGGAGAAGCATCAAATGCTGCCGCTTTTCAGTCAAAGAGGACAACCTGTTTCTGAGCAATTCCTCTCTGGATGCAGGTAACAAGGCTGAAGTGCTTTTTTTGTATTTATAAGCTCAAAATGATTTTATCAAGTATCTCTGTCAGTCACCACTCTCTGCCTTGGAAATTCAGCTATATTTCAATTGCTGTGGTGCTTTACAGGCCAGCACCTGGGTGTTAATCACACGCCGGGAGTAATATGGCAAAATAAAGTCACTTCTGTCCAACGTGGAAAGAAATAATGCAGGATTAAATAACCTAATTTGAAAGTACAGCCCACACATTCCCTGTTTGAGCTGTTAATAATAGTTCAGATGACTGAAACTGAAGTAATTATTAAAATGCAATTAGTTTTCACTGTTGGCAGAATGCGTTTGTTTTTGGCATGTCTCTCAACTTGAAGCACTTTCAATGTATCCATCATACAGAAGCCTGATTTGACATTAAGACATGGAGCTGATATTTTGGGAACCTAAGCTTGATTCCTGGGTGTCTGATAAAATTCCTGTGTAACTTTTCTTGGTCTTATCACTTCTCTGTGCCTCGGTTTCTTGTCAGTAGAATAGATATGAGATGGAAAACATCCTTTGCCTGACTGCTTGCTCTATTTAAACTAAAAGCCCTTTCGGTACAGGATTGTTTCTTAATGTGTTTATACAGTGTCAGATAATGAGGACTTGATCTTGTTTGAACAACAAAATGCAGACAAGTAGACCACTGTGTTGCTGTATGTGTCCGGAGAGAATTTTTTCATGCTCTTCCCTGCATGATAGAGGAAAAATTTTAAAATATTTTTTAACACTGATAGCATGATGGGAAATATTACCTAAAAAATAGGCACTAAAAGAGTAGGAGGAAGCTTTTGGATGCCTAGCAGAGGATTTCTTAATGACCTTTGTGAGGAAATAGTGCCCTGGAAAAAAAATTTCGGCAAAGCCTATTATTTTCCACTGCATTACACATATACAAAGTCCCAAATTAAGATCCAGAAATAGTGGAAAGTAGCTTACAACATCTTCCCTGAAGATGGTGGTTGATGTGTGTGACTATTTTGACACATCTGCTTGCAGTTCCTCTGCTCCGTTTTGGGCTCTGTGAACAGGCAGTGCAAATGCTGCTCACCTGTGGGAATCACCTGGCAGCCTTGGAAGCCTTGACTCAGGGAAGGGGCTTACAGCACATCCTTCAGTGCCAGGGATTTCAACAGGGCTTGGAGCACATGCCTATAGTTAGCAATGTGATTAAGCTTCTTTCCTGAATACAGGCAGTTTCCCTGTCCTGGACTCTATATAATGTTTGGATTCCATTTTGATGAAATGCACAGCAGTGTTCTTCCTGACCAGTCTGATCCCCATACCTGCACTGCCAGCTCCAATCCTGGCAGCACTCAATATAAAGAGAACAGGGCTGGAGTGCCACTTTGAGCACAGACTCTGCAAATCCCAGTTTGCTGAATTACCAACACCCTGCCACCATGACTCTGACTTGTAATGGCTGGTGGTTCCAGACAGAATCTGTGCACAGTTTGAGGAATAGCTCATGCCAGTAGAAATCCCAAAAGACAGCTGGGGCAAGGTGGCACTAAGTTTGGCTCCCTTTCTGCTGTACAGTCTTCTAGTTTTATCCTACCAGGCTTGTGCATCCTCAGCACTCTTCCATATGCCCTAACGCTGTCACACTGGCCTGTCCTCAGCTGCATGACATGAAAATTGCACCCTGCTGGGCATCACCTCAGCCTTTGTGACATTTCACACACAGATAAAAAAGGAAAGATCATAGGGGTTGTGATCTCTTAAGGCTTTTTATTTCTAGAAATGATATCTATGCAAGCAACACAAAGCAATGCTTCCTGATGTTCATGATGTATTTTCAGTGGTATATATACAGCATGCAGACTGCATGACCACCTAAAGTGCATCTTTCCAAAACAGTGGGTTTCCAGCCCTCCAGTTCTGCCTCAGTTCGGATGCTGAAGTTGCATGAACTCTGATGCAAATTTATAGTCACCTGATACTTTTTAGAAGGAGTAAGGAAAAATATCTTCAAGAAAAATGGAATTTCTTGCATGAGAAATCTCAAATATTTTCTGTATTATTTTTGAAAAAGGACAAGTGTAAACTTTTGTTTAATTACAATTTCATCCTGTTGGAAGGGAATTAATTTTAAGACCTAGAATTTAATTTATTTCCAGAAAATTATAGTCATGGTACATTTTAAAACAAAAATGTTTTATGTGAAATTCTCTGTGAAATTTGAATAGGATTTTGTTTGTCTCTTCTGATAAGCATTCTTCAGATTGTTTTGCTTTTATGGATATTTACTCAGCTCTGTGCATATAAAGCTACTTAAAGTTATCACCTGCTTGTTTTTTAATAGCTGAAACAAAAATCTATAATTCTTGCATCGCTGAAAAACTCTAATGATTAAAGAGTAGTGAAGAACTAATGATATAGTAGTAGTGGTAATTTGCAAATAATTCAGTCTTTAACTTGGCCATGAAAAAATATATTTATGTTAAAGAAATAAGTGGTGATTTGTTTCCCTCAAGGACAGAAAGTATCTTTGCTGCTCAAAATACACAGCTAACACCAGCAACTGCAAAATGTCTTGTATTTGCAGAGCAACATTTTGTTGTAAGCCAGGATGCTAAGACTCAAAGAGAGGATACCAATATACCCTCCTCTGTACATAATCTGGGAGATGGGAAATGCATGGTCTTCAGCAACCATTGGAGAAGATCCATTAAGCAGCATATTGGGAAGGAGGAATAGAGGGGTGCCCTTCTTATTATCATTTCTGTTATCTGGTTGAGGTCTCTCCTTACCTGTATCCCTGTCAGGTGCCAGGGATAGTCTCCATGTCAGGTGCCTACATTCCCATGCTGTGGGAAGTTCCAGTGTCCTTGATTCAGGGCTGTCCAGAAGAGGCCCCGTGTCAGGGGTGTTGGAGTTGGGGGACACTGAGCCCTTTGTAGACTTCACTGCTGGCCTGCAGTAATGGATGTGCATCTTCCACGGTCCGGCTTGAAATGCCCCTTGGTAGCAACAAACCTACCCTTTCTCCCAAAGAGGGACATCAGTAAGTTTCAACTGTGTCCCAGCAATCAGGACCCAGGAATTAGGCAGGGTTTAGCAGGGAAGCAAAAACGCCTGGAATATGGAAGTGGAGCAAGTGGCAAATTTCCATCTGCTTTGCTGCAAGGATGAGTGAGCTGTTTAGACTCCATGATGCAGTGTCATCTACATCTTGATAGCAGAGAGACTATTAGGGCTAATTGAATTTACCCTGTTGTTACTGAAATGCTGCATAATAATTTTATCTACCTAAAACTACATCTTGCATATAGATGGCCTAGCTTTTAGTGCAGCACAGAGTTTCTAATGAATAAAAATCTGCATGCTGACATGATCTATAAATAAGAGGTACAGTCCAGCAGCAGAACCCTGAAATAGCTAATATTTCTGGAGCAAACAGTTGCTGAATACTAGCATAAAACTGCATGCTTTTTAGGACATAAAACGTAGTGATAAATCCAAGGCACAAAATTATATTCCACCTCCAGGGGTTTAAAAGGGTTTTTATTAGGATGTGGGATTTTGGCCTGGCACAACATAAAAGGAAAAAGAAAAAGCCAATTTGAAAAGATTGGTTGCAGCTCCAGTTCTGGGTAGCCCTGTGAATTTGGAGACATGTAATGCAGTGCTTCATTAAGAGCATCACCCTCATAATCATGCTTGATTGTTTTCAGACAGCAAAATAGCATTCTAACAGTGGATTAGCAGAAAGCACAAGAGTGGGAATCTCGGGCTGACAAGTGGCTGCAAGATAATCTCAGGGTTCAAGAGAACACTGGAACCTGTTTCTCCTGTGCCTTTTCTCATAATGTGCACTGTTACTCAATCACTAGAAGGAAATCTCTCACTTCTCAATTTAAGTTCTATGTCAAATCTATGCCTTGAGGTGATCCATGAAATACACAAAAAGACACTGAGGAAAAAAAAGCACAAATAAACCGAGACTCATATTTTATTAGGCCACTGGTGGTTGCACTCCACCTTTGGTTCTATTTTCACCTCATACAATATCATCTCCCCAATATTTTAACTCAAGCAGAAGAAAAGAGTCCAATTTTTCTTCTGGAGTCCTTTTAGACGGAAGCTAAACTATCTAATTAGAGCTTTCTTCAAAAACTGGGTTTCTTGAATTATTCATTGACCTGGTGGTATGGGGCAAGGTTAACACAGCCTCAGGTATTCTCTAACTTTAGTTGGAGAAGTTCTTCTAAAAACTGCAAAGAAATAACTGTTCTACTCTGAAAACATAAAGTAGGGTAATAGGAAAAGCTTTCCTTAACTCAGATTTATGTAACATATCTAAGAGTTTAGGATGCAATAGCTTCTAAATGAAGCTATTGCAGTAGAATCAGAGGTGACTGCATTGCTCTTTTAAACAGCACTGAGAGAAAATCTATCTACCTAGACTTGTTGAGAGTAGTGAGGAGGGATTCTCTCTGCCACCTGTTTACAGAATCTCTGCCTTCCACAGCTCATTGCATGAAATCCTAGCAATATTCACCCAAGGCTGCCCAAGGGACATATAGAAAGTAAAGTGTTAATTGTGAAGATACTTTTTCCCCCCACAGTTTTCTTAAGATTCTATGGACAACAGAGAGGAAATATTGAAAACCTTTTGCAGTACCAATGCAATTTTGTGATGCTTATGGGCCCTTTAATTTATTTAATTTAAAATTAAATGACAGATATCAGCTCTCTATCAGACACACTAGGGTCTTGTGAGCTGCTGGATATACTTACAGTGTCATAGGTTATTTCTGACAAAAATTTCTCTGAATGCTTATTTTGCATTTATTGTGAAGTTTTAATCAGAGTTCTGAGAGAGCTGAAGATGTCTATCTTTACCTATAGTGAGCCAGAGTAAGAGATGAAATGAACAAGACCATATTTGCACTTTGCTGTTAAACAGTCATATATGAATATTAAGTTATTTTCCTACATTTCAGTTTTATGTGCAACTGATTGCTGCTGTCCTTGTAGCAAAATTGTATCTGTATGGAAAAATCATCTAAATGTACTTTTAATATTCCCTTATCAGGGACTCAGCACCATATACATGGAAGTTATGAATATATGCAAAAAATAAGTATCTGGAGAGGAACTTCCAATAAGTCACTCAAAATTTTTGAATTTCTGTCATGAGAGAAGCTGTGGACTATGGAAGAGACAAACTTAATCGTGTATTGAAGAACCATTGTCTATTGAATGATCTGGGAAAATGGGGAAATTGAGGCAAAGGGCTTCAGGAGGTGACGTTTTAGATTATAGTATTTTAAATACCTAGATACTTTGACATGTCCCACAAAAAAATACTTCTGTTCCCTTTTACGAGCTGGCCTAGATGCAGAAAATGCATTACAGAACACAAATGGCTTCAAGAGAGAAGTGAGATCCCTCAGCCTTTGGTCCATAGGGAGGGGTTGTTCACAACCATTGTAGGGAGAAGCCACTGACAAAATCCAGAGGGGAAAATAGAAACCCAGGAGATGGCTGAGCTAAGGAGTGAGAAGTCTCTCTCTGTGACCTTGCAGACTGTCTCTGTTGTACACCTTTAGATGGGATCTGTCTTCTGACATGGGGGTCCTGGACTTTTCCGGCCCATGGGAAAAACCAAGCCCCCTTATCTAAGATTGCCCTGTAAAACATCTGAGAATTATTTATATCCTGACCTTTGCTCTGTCTGCTTTGAGGCAGGAAAGCTCTTAGGGTGGAAACTAGATCCAGCTAAGACACCTGTACTGAGATACCTACCTGTAGATGCCTAAGATGCCAGCATACCCAATGGAGAATGACCCTACTGTCCACAGAAGATAGAAAGTGGTTTATCTTCAAGCTGCAGAGTATCAGGTGGAAACACAAATGAATCTTTTGTCTCTAATGTCTGCCTTAAATCCTGGTGAAACAGATTGTGCCCTGTCACAGGCACCAGCTCTGGGTCAGCCTGGATGACAATTACATGGCTGACCTGGAGAAGCCAGGGGGTAGAGGCAGAACTTGTCACCTGTAGTCATTAAAGTGCAGGATTCAAGATAATTTTATTATATCAATTATTCTGGTCAAAGTGATGATCGGTTGTAAATTAGTGCTCTACTTTATTCTACTGTCAGTACCTAGCACTGCAATAGTTTAAAACATATGGAGTGATTGTTCTAAAGCCTAATTTAAAAAATAATTATAGAAGGATTAGTTTCATTTAACATGTGATACAAAAACATCCAGCCATGGCAAACATGTTTAGCAGTTTAGTGAGTGAGGGAAAATACGAAAGAAGTGCTTGCATTGCTTCAATAAACAATCATATCAGTATAGCACATAGTCTGAGGGTGGATTTTCCAGGAACACAAGGACTTTTCTTCTTCTATTAGCTGATTAGGAGAGGAGACAGGCTACCTCAAGGATCTGTAATTTTTATGGGGTAACATTTGTTGTAATGCTGCATAATGAATAAAAATGGATTATTCTTGAGGAATATAAATGAAAATACATAATTGCTTGATCCATGAGACTAAATGATCACATATGACAGTTCCCCCTACTTGTAGAAAGTATTCTGGAAGAAGCAGAGCATTTAGTGATTCTGGAGACCCTAATGCACAACCCTGCATACGTGTCAGATAGCAAAGGGGCATTGTTTCTATGCTGAGAGAAGTAACAAGAAGAAGAGAACATGAAGCACAGTGTACTGATTAACTGCAGGATGTGTTAAATCATAGAATACTGAATACAGTAGACAATGCTGAGAACTGTAGAATATGCTGATCATAATAGAACCCCTGTAGAAGATGCTGAGGAGAGATGTCTGTAGTCCAAGAAAGGTGTGATCAGAGGCACCCCACTAGCACCCCACCAATCATTATAGCTAAAGCACCATGTGAACAATAGTCTGTAATGAATCATAGTATGCTACATGTCACTTGAACTCTGTGAATAACCCTATAAATGTAGTATTGTATTAACAATAAACAGAGCAGGAATCTTCTATGAAGATTTATCTTTGACTCCGGGCTCTCCTGATCGCCGCTATCATCTCTACACCTACTTTCGTCACTTCTCAGTTTCATTACAATTCTTCTGTGTTACAGCATTGGTTTTTCAGCAGTGGGCAAACTATGATTTGTTCTTGCTACGGTCTTCTGTGCCTCTGCTTTTTTTTAGCTGAGAGGCTCATCAGCACCACAATCAGCTTATATAGCTTTGAGCTAAGACAGGTGAGATCTATTCTAAGTGACTGAGAGAAAATTTTATTAATCAAGCTCAAGTCTGAGGTCTTTAAATTGCTCCAACATTGTGGTGGTGGTGCAGCTGGCTTGACATGCTTAGTCAGCCTGCTGTTCTCTCACAGGAGCCATGATGGTGCTGGGTTAAGAGCTAGACTTGATCTAGGATGCCTTTTCCCACCTGAATGATTCCATGAGAGCTGCAATCCATACTGTGTTTTGTGCCCTGGGACTTCTATGCAGGTGACCTCATCACTGAATTCACAGTACTTCAAATGTTTTGAACAAAGAAATTCCATATACTACCGAGTTCTAAATAATGTAGACGTAAACAGTCCACACCCCTTGACATCAGGATCACTCCCTGACTCACTTTTGTTTAGCAGGATAGTGTTATTGGACCATACTAATCTCAGGCAGAGAAAAAGGCAAGACAAATGCACAGGAAAAACAGCAATTCAGTATGGTAATGTGCATGGGGGATGGCCAGAAGAACTGAGAATACCACAGTGGGCTGCGTTCAGCAGCAGCTCTCAGTCTTCTTGGGTGAGCATAGTAGCATCCAAAGCAGCCTCAGCAGGATGAGGCTGGTGGTAAAAGCTGCTGGTGAAGCAGCTGATAGCTCCAGTGTGAACTCAAAGCCCAAAGAGTAGGCAGTTGCTGCTGCCTCAAGAAGGTAATTTTCCTGGGCTTCTGTGGCTCCTCAAGACAAGCATCTCAGTGGGGAGAACAACCCCACCACGGGTATGTCTCTCAGCAGCAGGTGAGTCCAGCTCTAGTGATTCTCAGCTCTAGAGATATCAGCTCAAGTGGTTCTCAGCTCAGTGGATTCACTTCCCAGGCGACAGGGGAAGAAAGAGACAGGAGTCTTGTATAGTGTTCCACAAAAGCCAAGCCTTTTTATTGCAAAAGGCAAACTCCATGAAGGGGCCAGGGGCTAGAGCTCCCTGGTGAACTGGGGAGAAACTGGGGTTGTTATGGGTGAGGCAGGGGTGGTGCAAAGGGGGAAGGACCAACGAGTTACGAAGTATCTGCATGGGACTGAGGCCTCACCAGAGCGCTCCTTTTTCTCACTGTAACTACAGGTGGGTTGCCTAAGGTTCTCCCTCCATGAAAGAGCTGCAGTAACCTTATTGGCATCCATAGGCAGTGGATGCTTAAAGTAAATGATGCATTGACAATGAGTCCAAGGCAAGGAAAAATGGGCTTGATGGAATCCATCAAAGTCCAATGGGTGGAGAAGCACAGCCTGCATCAGAGGTGGCACAGGGCATGAACACAGGCCTGGCTCACATCAGGATGACCAAGAGTTTTTAGCCCTGGTCCCAGCACAGCTAGTACTGCTCCTCTCTGGTAGAGGGAAAGGTGGCATCAGAGTCACTCTTAGCTCTTAAATTAAGCTTGTAGAAAGGAGAATTGAAATGAACTGCTGGGATTTGACACCAAGCAGACCAGTGGTTTAGCTTCCTGAGTGAATTCAGACACAAGCTCTTTTGGTGCCCTCCAGACTGTGGATACAGCTGCCACTAGCCCTGGTCCCACTGCATTGTCCCTCTGTGAGCTTACAAGTCTGGCACCTGTAGGGAAATCCTCAGCTATGGCCACTGTCATTTTTGTGACCTTTGCTTTTCATGCACCTTTAAACTTCTACCATAGTCCTAGCATTTAATTTCATTCTCCCTTAGTCTGTTATTTTATTAAAATAAATAAAAAAATTAATTTTTTTGGCTACAAGTATCTTGTCTGCTCTTTATGACTGTGAAATCCTAACAGCAATCAGTAGGGAAAAGGAATATATTTCAGATAATACTTCAAGTTTGTTGATGTTCCTTTAATAGTTCTGTATCTTTAATTTCCCACTGATCTCCAAAGCCTCTACCAGTGAATGTCAATAAAGCTGGATTTAGTCTGCCCTTAGGTAAAACGTAACCTTTCTCTCACTGCATTAGCTGCCATGTGTGCTTGTCGGGAGCCAGGAATATCTTTGTACGATCCAGTAACTCAGCAGAGCTGTTCCACAGATTAGTTAGCAAAAAGGAATGAAAGCAGATTGTATTTGTCAAATGATTTATTGTCTACATGCAGTCTGGCCTGTCAGCTCCACTTACTTTGCTGTCAGGTCATTTTCTTACAACAGATGGTTATACTGAATGATATAATTAAATTATGATTAATTCTAATATTTCTTTACTTTTCTCAGAATTTTCATGTAATATGCTATAAAAATGCATACACAATTTTCCTTTCCTTCCCTCAGACATAACGTTTTAAATTGAACAATAAGAAAAATTATAAGGTGAATATTTTTGCACAGAATAGTGAGCTGTTGAAATTGGTACTGCTTCAGCCAGTAAACAATTTGACTAAGTAATGAATAGATAAATGCTAATAAAGTTTTTAGTCCATTGTCCCAAGCATGCTCAAGTTTGAAATCAAAATTTCACTAAGAAAGTTCCTTAAACTGTAAGAATACTTGTGTCCTAGTCTGGCTTCTCAGTTCTCTGGCTGTCCCCCACCTCTGGTAATAAAGATGCTATTATCTCTTGTATAAATGGCTAAAATTAACTTGTAATGCTTTCTCTTGGTGGTGTGGTGGTTATTCCCAAGTCCTGCAGGCTTTCTGCTGATGCCTGCTCAGCATGTTTTAATGTATTGAACACGACAGCAGAAGAACATGTTGCATGATTTGATTGCTGCCTTTCTGTCAAGAGAACTGCAGGCTTATTCATGCCTTACATATACACTGGGGTTAACAAAATAGCTGCCTTTGTGTAAAAGATAATTATTGGTTCACTTTCTTGTTGTTATTTTTAGAATAGCACTTACTATTCCATGTTTTTCCACTGATTATTTTCCCTTCTAATATATAGACACACGACTATGTTTCTGCCAGTGTGGAAAACACAGCAACAGATTTCATTAATAGAATTATTGGCTTCACTTTGCTTACTTGAAAGCAGTGAGACAAATTGCACCTGAGCATTCCCACTGAACACTAATGACACTCCATGGTTGAAATGTGGTTAAGTGCTGCTATTGAAAACCCAGCCACTACTCTGATGAGTCTTTTGAAATGTTACTTTAAAATCAAATTAAGCTCTTGGCTATGCTTTTGTATATTTGAGGTAACTCTACTGAAATCCATTATGCTTATAGCCAACCTGAGCTCCAGTCGTGTGGTGAACTGATATTTAACATCCAATTCTCTTCTTGACTTAAGACTATTTAAGGTTAATTTAAGAGTAACTGTGCTAATCTAGCTAATCTAGCTGTTACTTCAATGGTTAAAGACCAGAGAATGAATGGAGAAAAAGCCATGGTTTGCTTTAATGTCTTTCATTCTTCTAAATGTACTTGACATGATCTTGTAAGACAGGTGAAAAACTGCAGCAAACCACAGGCACTTAGAGCAATACCCTCACTTATATTGAAAGTGACAGCCACAGATCAAATAATTTGTGACATTATTATAGATAGTAATATCTATGAAGGCTCAGGGGTCCTTATGAGGGATCAAGACCTTATGATCCTGGTCAAAAAGCAAAAAAATTATCCCCTCAGTGCAGGAATTTGCTGTCACACCTGCTCACTAGGATGTACATACTCTATATTGTGAATAGTTTGACTATAGCAGAGAAAGAGAGATCAAGAGTGGATGAATTGGTTTTGCAATACAGGTACAATGGAAAAGACAAACCATTATGTTCAATGTGGGAGGCAGCAGAGAGAACAGACTGGTGTCCTCATCTCTGGCCGGGCTGCTTTATGAGCAGCCTGGCTGCAGAGCCATTCACAAGATGAACATACTAAAGCTTTGCAGATTTTATAGGGAGCTCCTCTCTGGATGATGGGCAGCCTGGGAGGAAAGCAGTGATGCTGTAGCATAAATTGGATTAATGGGCAGTGAAGGCTGGCCTTTTTGGCATTGCAGAGACAGGAGCTGACAGCTTGAGAGCAAAAGAATTAAATTAGACAAGTTTAAATTAAATAACTGTTTAAAGCAGCAGAGGAGCTTGCTCACTCACAGATGCCAGTGGATATGCTGTCCCTCTATCTCACTCCCATATTTTATGAGCTGTTCAGTATGGCCATGGCGAGCATACTGCGATAAATAGTTATTTAACAATACACTCCTGTTGCAGCCATTAGATACCTGACCATAGGTATAACCTGCCAATTCCAAGGAATGCCAGGCATGATGGATAGAAAGGAAGTGCTTCTGTGCTCTCTGTCAATTTGTCCAGCTCCAGATAGCATTTTTATGTTATCACCAGTGGTTCTTTACCAAAACAGTCACATCTCTATAGGACTTCCCACCCCTACCTCTTTGTTTATCTTAGTCCTTTCTAATCATCTGCCAAGGAATAACTGTAACTGAGAGTTCAGACATTTCCTCATTCCATATGATTTCACAAAGGTGCTCCGTGGTGATTTGGCCTGTCAGTCAGACTGAGGTTTCCTTAAGGCATGTATTCCAGAGGTTTCTGCTACACAAGAGGGGAGGCAGGAAATGTCAAAGTTTTGAGAAGGCTCTTGAAACCATTTGGAGAGCTACATCCCAGTTACCCAGTTCTATCATCTGCCTGCCACCCATCCTGTATTTGTCAGATGCCTTGGCATCTGTGAGATGTGTCAGCTCACCTTCACCACACAGCACAGCGCAGGTGGGGACTCCAGGCACTGGTCAGCAGTGCACAGTGGCTCAAGAAGATCCATAGAATAAGCTGTGCCCTGTTTGCCAAGTGCAAAACTAGTGACCACTCCTTCTTTGTCTTTTCGAAGCGCCTACCTGGTGCACTGCCACAGCTTCTTTCTGCACTTGTGAATATGTGCTGACTTATTCACAGCCTTGCTCAGGGTGGCCTCTTCCACACTCCAAACAATTACATAAAGTAATCCAAAGTATGCTTGGAATATATATATAGACACACTTGCACTGTCATCAGCAGGAAGGGGCCTGTGGCAGCACAGTCTGGACAAGTCACCACTTGGGAACACACTGACAAGGTTGGCCTGAGCTGACCTGAGCCACTTTAAAGCTAGCCTGGGTATGCCTGCACATCCTGACCTCCTCTCTGATTTTCAAGTTAGCCAGAGCCATCTGTACTACCAAAGTAAAGCAATAGGGGTTGCCAGGGCTGTCTGCAAAGCTGGTTCACTTTATATTCTTCAGGGAGAACCACTGTGATGAGCTGCTGACTGAGTACATGACTGAAATTGGTGTGTTTCAACACAACCATAAACTTCACCCTGCAAGAGTCTTGCTGCTGAGTGTGTGGGTGATGGCAGCTGCTGTTGAGCCAGGCTTCACTTGGCCTGCCTCAAGCAGAGGTTAATAGGCAGGATAGAAAGTATTAGTCACACATACAGCCTGAATGATAGAATTCTTAATTTGTCATGGCTCTTCTTTCAGCCCTGGAACTGGATCCATAAAACATGGAGAATTCTGGAGACAGTCTCCTACTAAAGAAAGCTACCCTACAGCACCTATGTAGGTTTCCCACCTAAAAACCGTCTCTGTTGTTTTGTGTGATCATTGGCAGAGTGGACAGGATCATAGAATTGTAGAATAGCTGATTGGAAGGGACTCATCAGGATCATGGATTTCAACTCCTGGCCCTGTGCAGGACACCCTAAGAATCACATTATGTGCCTGAGAGCATTGTCCAAACATGAGAATTCATAGAAAGTTGCCAGGCAGGTTAAAGGGGCAACCAGTGAACAATGTTGGTCATTATTCTTCTGCCTCCATATTGTACATCAGACTTTAAATGGTTAATATCATTGCTGCTGGAATAAAAATATTTGCAGAAAAAAACCCCATGCTCTATCTAATCAGCCTCAATGAAAATGCTTTCAGCAATGACCCTCTTTCCAAACAATGAAATTGCTCAGAGACCTTGTTATTTTCAAATGAACTCCTGCTTGTTTATTTTTAATGCAAACAATCCAAGTTTCTAGGGATAGTGTTGATAGCAGCATGAAATGTTTTCATAAATAATAGTGAAATTTTGTGAAGTGCTTCCATAAATACACAAATACAAGTGCTAATTAATTGAAAAATGTTATTCTTCTAAAAGATTTGGAATAAAAGATGTACACCACAAAAAGACTCATGAAAAAAACATTATTGCAGCTGTGCCCCATCACCTTTCTCTGAGCGAGATACTTGTCACCAGGAGAAAAATTTTAATCTCTGGCCTGGCTCATGAAAAGTAATGGACATGAACACATATCACTTTGGGATAGCATTATGTGTGTGTAAATTGCTGTGGAACAAAAAGGGGCATATCCTATCTATCTGTGTGCATTTTCATCTCTAAGTGGAAAGGACCTAGTCCTTTTACAGACAGGAGAAGGAATATGTAAATTTAGGGAAGAATTCATCTTACATAGTCTGGAGGTCTACTTTAGGATAAGAAGAGCTGAGCAAGCAAGCCCTGGTTGACTACCATATACCTAAACACAGATAAAAGATGCTTGTATTTGATGAAATGAACCTCATCCATTATATCAGTTGCTGTACTTGCCCTCCACTTGCTCCTCTACTTGCCTTTTTTACATGGTCCTCTTTAATAAGCACAAGGCAGCTGAGCCCTTTTTACTGAAAGGGCTAAAATTCCTTAGGTTATATTGTGTTTATTGTAGGGTGCCACTGAGGATGAACACATAGTAGGACAAATATTGCCAACAACTAATTTATAGCTGCCTTTGAGCCTAAAGTAACTTGTTTGTGCATTATAACCCCAAATCTTTTGGGTTACACAGGGCACAGGGTTTGTGCCCTTTGGATTCAGCTGAGGTTTGGGATGCGGTTTAACCATTGCTCTGAATCTGTCAGAATGGAACTGTGCATATGAATTGCCTGCATATGAATAATTTTCTGGATATGGCTTTCAACCCCATTTGGTGACTTGGGTGGATGGCACATTTAGTGTGCGTGTGTGTGAAAATTCATCTGAGAAATTATGGCTGTGAGCAGCGCAGGTGCACAGCCCAGCAGGCCAGGCTGGACTCGTCTTCACAGTGAATGAGCAGCCATCAGGGATTGCCAGTGCAGTCTAGGTTATGATCCCTGTCTGCCTCCTTCTCTAAAAATCTCTTCCACTGGCTGCATTGATGATATTCCCGTTGAGTCTAATAGGAGCTGGATAGCTCAGTTGTTGGCATCTGCATCTGAGGCATAGATGTGAGGACCTGCATGCTAGCATCTCTGTTAAGCAGTAAAAGCATAGTGAAATGAATCTAGTCAAGAATGGGAATTTGGGATGAATAGCATGAACATCATTTACCGCCTGCCTCCCACTATGTCTTCCCACACATAGCCACTTCATGTGTTTTCTGTGGTTTGTAGAGGAAAGGTATTCCACCTGCTAGAAGAAAAAGTGGGCACAATCCAAATTCCAAATGTATCCATTATTACTGTGTAGTTTTAAAAGAATTATTCTCTTTTAAATATGCAAAGTCTCTGATTACCAACTTAACACGGACACAGTCCTGGTAAACACAGAGAGGATGAAGTTGCTGATGTTGAAGCATAATTTTGAGAAAACAACAGTCCAAAATTAATAGGGTCCTGAGAAACCATCCTGCAACATGATAAAGAGGTTTCCCATCCTGACAGAAAGACAACCCAAATATTTTCAAGGAAGTGTCCCCTAAACTGATGCAAATAGCAAAGAAGAATTTAGAAATGCATTAGGCACAGCATCTTCAGCCTGTCAAGGGAGGGGATTGTCCTTCTCTGCTCTGCTCTGAGGCAGCCTCATCTCATATTCTGTGTGCAGCTTTGGGCCCCACAAAATGAAAAAGATATTAGGAGACATTTAGAGAGCTTGCAAAGGAGGGCTATTTCGATGGTGAAGGGTTTGGAGGGGAAGCTGTATGAGGAGCAGCTGGCGTCACTTGGTCTGTTTGGTCCTGGAGAGAGGAGACTGAGGGAAGACATTTCAGGATATACCTCCTATGTCAGGGGAAGCAGAGGGGCAGGTACTGATTTCTTCACTCCAACAACCAGTGACCGAACCCGAGCATGCAGCTGAGTCAGGGAAGGTTTAAGTTGGGTATCAGGAAAATGTTTTTCATCCAGAGGCTGGCTGGGCACTGGAACAGACTTCCCAGGGATGTGGTCACAGCACCAAGTCTGGCAGGGTTCAAAAAGCTTTTGGGCAAAGCTCTCAGGCACATAGTGTCTCTCTTGGGGTATCCTGCATGGAGTGAGAACTCAATGGTCCTGGTGGATCCCGTCCAACTCAGCTTATTCTGTGAGTCTGTTCTATGATAAGTATTGAGAGTTTTGCAGACGAAAAAAAGGGAATTTTGGTGGCTTCAGGAATGAGGTTCTGGGTATGACTAAACTAATGTCAGCAGATAAAACATAATCTTTTTCCATACCATACCAAGATTTATTACATGGAAATATTCTTTCACTTTTTATTTTTAATTTTTGAAAAGGAACAGAAAAGGGTTTATCTGACCTTCTGAAAGTCATTGATCCTCTACAATATTCTTATATTCTGACATTTTCCCTGAGGGCATGAATGTAGCATGAGGACTCCTTTGAACTGTTCCAGGGACCGTCAGAGATGAAGAGTTATTTTCTCCTATTAGAGTAGTTTAAAATACAGCTGATGAGGCAAAACAGATCTCCTGTTTAATATTGTCCCAGAACTTATATTTCAATGTGATCTGTGACTAAGTGATGTTGTCAATAGATCATAAAAACTATTTAATTGAAAATGAGAATGCTGATTAAAGTAACTGCACAGATCCAGCTAATAAGTAAACACCTGTGAGATGTTTTTTCAATTAAAAGGGAAATGGTTCCAAAAGTGATGTTTCTAAAGACTTGTCCAAATAAGTGCTTCTGTGAAGCAGAGTAGCTATAATGTCTAGCATGCAGCTATATGCTGCTGGAAATAAGGAAGACTCTGAAAACCATTTACTGAGTGTGTACCACACACAATTTTTAAAACAGAGAGTCCCAGACTTGCTATTTTTAACTCTTTACCCAGTGCTGAAAATCAGGTTACTCATCTGATTTTTTTTTTTTTTGTGAGCTTTTGCAGCTCCTTGAAGACTGTTAAGTTTGAAATGGAAAGAATTCACTGGGTGGCACTGGTAAAATGAGAAATATGTGAAGTTATTGACCTGCTCTCAATGCAAGAGATGAATCCTTACCCTTGAGAGGCAGAACTGACTTTGCCAGATTAAGAGAAAACTGTAATAGGAGTTCTCCAGGATTCTCCATATAGACTGCATCAATATCTTATGCATATGATAAAAAGTTTTTGGACACAATAAATAACTGCTTCCTAGAACAGCTAGTCTCTGTGCAGTTATGATAGGTTGCAATTGTGAATTTTGTTTTGTAGGACCAAATCTAAGGCATAGGAAGGGAAAATCAGTATGTAAGAGTGAGCACAATAGGTTTAGATACACCACAGAAGAGAGGAAGGTCAAATACATCACCTATGGAACTGTATAAAAATGAGATAAATAGCACAAAACAATAATAAATAAGAAAAAAATCTACCAATCGATAAGCCTCCAAGTAATCTGTTGCCTCCTCAAAAATAATTTTGAAGCACAGATAAATTCTCTGCTACAAATTTGAAAACAAAGCAACCTCATAAAAGTGCTGAATAGCTTCATAGAAACAAATCAGCACAAATGAACTAATCAGTGACAAGACTGGAGGCCCTCTGGACTGCAGTCACAACATGCTGGTGGAGTTTGCATTCCTCTGGGGTATGGGTCAGGCAAAGAATAAAGTCAGGACCTTGAGTTTGGATAAGGAATTGGCTGGATGGCTGCATCCAGTGAGAAGAAAGCAATGTCTCAGTGACCAGATGGAGAAGAGTGATGAGTAGTGTCTTCATCACTGGCATGGGCAGTGAGATCAAACGAACCCTCAAGTTTTCTGTGATGTCGTATCCCTGGAAACATTCAAGGTCTGGCTGAATGGGGTTTTGAGCAATCTTATCTAGCTGAAGATGTTACTGTTCATTGCACAGGGTTGGACTAAATGGTCTCTTTATACATCCCTTCCAACCCAAACCAATCTACGGTTCTATGATTCAATGAAATGCAAGGACACTGTCCCATGGAAAAGGCTGGTATTTAAAAATGGTAAGTGTAACTGAATTAAAAGTCAGGACAAGTCAAAAGAAAGCAGGAAACCAAGAGAGCTAAAAAAATCTGAATAGCACCTGGCAAATTATATTTCATCTGAGATAAATTTTTTATTTAAATAAAGGAAACAAGCTAGAAAATCAGTGGGCTTGCTCACTGACTGTGATGTCAGAGGGGCACTGAGAAGACATAAGGCAGAGAAGTTCAATAAATTCTTCATCATTAAAGATGCTGCTGTGGAAGTTCCTGTACTTAATATATTCATAGCAGACCAGTCAGAGGAGCTGCACTTTTTTTAGGTAAATATACATGAAGTATTAGACCAAAAAGCTATGTCAAGATTTTCAACATGAGTCTTATTTACAGAGAGGACTTCTCTTACCAGTAAGCTCTAAGAGTTGGAAGGAAAGAAGACTATGGAGTGCACAGACTGCTGGAATTGGATGAACAATGACCTTAGAATGGGGAATCTTGTCCCACCATTCTACTGCTGCTCTATCATGGTTTCAGCAAGTGTGTAACTGGAGACCCAGTGAAACTGAGAAATGTGGGGTTTAAAAAGACCTTTGAAAAGTTTCCACAGCAGTATTTTATTAAGGTTACGAAGTTGTTATGAGTTTGTCAGGAAGGTCCTTCTATGAATTTAAAGTTGGTTAAAGGTCAAGAAGAGCAGAGTAGGAGGCTTAGGCTAGGGTTTTCAGGCTGGATGAAACTCAGCAGTGGTTGCTACTCTGGATAAGTGTTGAGACCAGTTTTATTCATTATTTTGTCAATGACTGAAAAGGGAAATGTGATATCTTGAAGTGTGAGGATGGCATTAACATCTTTTGGGTAACCAGAAGCTGCATCAGTGACAAGAGATTACATCAGAAGTTCAAAAAGTGGTCAAAAAGGTGACAGATAAGTGTTCGTGTAGACAAAGTCAATGTATCTTGAGGAAAAGAATCTAAACAAAGCTTGCATGGTGCTGAACTCTAAAAAAAATCACACAGACAGCGGAAAATGTAGAACTGCTTCTCTCCAAATCCTGCAAAATGAGAACCAGAGATCACTTGCTGAAACTGCCAGGAGATTGACTTAAAAAGGGTTTTAAGTATTTCTGTGACTTGCTGCCACTGGAGGTATTGGAGACAAACCATACCAGAATATTTAAAAGAATTCAAATTCATGGATTACAGATATGAAACAAATACTAAACGAAAAAGACAAAGATAAACCCCTACCCTACTATGCCAGCACAACCATTTTAAGTGCTGAAAGCATCTATGGAGAGAGGCCAGGCTTTTGTCTTCTCCTGAAACTGTGCCTCTTTCTGCAGTGTCAAACACAGATCTGGTATTGACCTAAACACGCATGATTGACATTTCTTACATTCTTAGGTCTTGTAATCCAGTGTTTTAAGGATTTGCTAACCACAAGAAGAACAGTTCAAAAGGTAGGCATGGGGATAAGGGAAATGAAAAGCTAAGTGCTCGTTAGGCAGCAGGGGGGAAACCTTGAACTCAGAAAATGTAAAATGCTATAGAGTACATTAAAGATACTTGTTTAATTACACATTGTCTCTAAAATGTATACACTAAGGCTGTACTTGAAGGATAGAAAATCTGTTCTGTGATGTCTCTTCATGTTATTTTTCTGTCTTTTATCTCGATGTTAAGTTATGTAATTACTGACCACTTCAAAAGCTAAACTTTCTGAATAATTCATACAACACAGCAACATGAGACAAGGTTAGGGGAGCCTGTGGCTATCTCTACATCTCAAAAACAGGCATAGAATTCTGATAAATAAAGGGATGGCATTATAGCTCAAAAACTACCAGAGGAAGATAAAATAAACAGCTGCAAAAAGGAAGAAAATACAAACAACTGGCATTGCCCAGAAATAACTATTCTCACGAGGATTTGGTACCACAGTAATGAGTAAAAAAATTACATACATACATGCATAATTTTAATTTTTTTTTCTAATTTTTTGACCTGGCTAAGTCCTTGTCAGAATAATGAATCAAAACCAAAAGTGATCTTTATCTGTCAGTATGATTGCACACCCTTAACAGAAAAGTAATTCCATTGCCACCGTTTTAGAAATACATCCAAAACTGTGCTCAGAGTAAAAGCTTCAGGTTTGGGTTTTTTTTTCCCCTTCCCCTTTCAAAATTTAAAGCAGTGCTAAATGCCAGGTGTATGAACTGTTGTAGATCAGGTGATCTTATTATCTAAATGCAGGGTGCATAGCAGTGACTGAATATTCTGGACACAGGACTGGGAGACTGGAAACTCATTTGACTCTTTGCTTCCATATCAAATCATTCTGGTCTTAAAAGTCACACAGAGCCCTGGACTTCTGCTGCAACCAAGAGCCCGACCTCAAAATTGTATAAAATACAGATCTTAACAACTTTGCATCTGTAGTACAGAAATAAAAAAGATATCATCACAAATGAATCAACAAGAAGAATTAGCAAATACTTGGTCACAACTTTTGTGCTCAATATTAAGAAATCAAAATCATAATATTGACGACATCATCAGTGGGGTCATACTTTAATTTCAATTTTATATTGCCTACAGTAGTGGGCAGTGAGTTGCTGAAGGAAAAATTAAAAGAACTGTACTATTCTCTTAACAACCCACCGCCAATACTGGGTTGTTTTGCCTTTAATTTGTTGCAACATTCATAAACTCGGCAGTCTGATGTTCTCACTAAATAGATGAGTGGATTTCCTACCATATCTAAATGGGCACAGGGTGATTTCCAGATTTATCCACAAGATGTATGTGCTTATGACACCCAATACGGAGCAGTGGAAGCAGGCCTGGAGCTACATGAGCTGTTTTTGTTAAATCCTCTTCATTGGCAAGGAAATCTCTAGCTGATTTTGTAGGGAAATGGACTTGGAGCTTGTACAAGCTGATTGCTGTTTCTTGGTGATGGAGGAGGCTGCCTACAGTTGAGAAAGTAAAAACAGAACTAATCTGTTGCTATTGTGGAACTTATAATGTACAAAGCTATACAGAAAATGAAGTTCTCTTATATGCTTCTCGATCTCAAAGATCTTTAGAGACATTACAGGACAGCACTGCTGATATCTCTGTATTAAAAGTTTTCCATGATGCTTAGAAACCTTTTACATGGAGAACTGGGTAAAAAGATTCAAACTGATTTTTTTTTTTTTGGTACCATTTTCATGGTAAAACAGAAATTCAAATGTAGTGAACACTAGTATGATAGCTATCAGTGATATCACCTAAGAATCCCATATTTGACCAAACTTTGATATTTTAAAGAAAGAGAAATAAAGAAGTACCAGCCAGATGCATGATCTCAAACCATAGAATTGGACCCTGGATCTTCCACAACTTGAGAAACCCCTGACAGAAATGTTGGCTGTGAAGGAACAGGCCAACAGATCCTATTTCAGATTCTGACCTTTCTTCCTTTACACTTTTTAAAAGGCATTGGTTAGGGCTTTTTCTGGGAAAAGACAATTGTTTTTTTAAGCTAAAAACTTCTGGATGAAAGTCAAGCTGCTGGGTCTCAGAGCCATTGTTAGAAAGCTTATCGCAGAGTTTAACAGTGATGTTAGCCTAAAACGATTTTCCTTCTTTTCACTAAAGAGCAAAGGATTAATCCCATGGCAGATTTAGAGTTGAAGAAAATGTTGACTATGTCAGTATTCCTACAGGGTTGACAGATAAACTTTGGTCAGGTATAGCGTAAATACCCTGAAGTGAGGGTTGTTCACAGGCTACTGTAAGATATCTGCAAAGATAAATGGAAAAACAAAGCACTGTTATTGGGAGATTTGTCTCATTTTCATGCTCTGATAAAACATGGACCTCCAGCTACAAGTCTTTATTGATTTTAATTAGGTTTCACAGATAACAGTCAGCTAGGCAGTTGGATCTGTGCTGCATGTCTGAGTAGTACATAATATTGCCTTTGGAGCTCAGATTTATCAGTGTCTATGTGAAAGTACTAGCCCGGGGCAATCAAGTAAGACTGAAATGCGGAACATACACGGAAAATAAAAGCTCTCTTCTGTCATAACTTTAACCTGTCACTCATAGGAAAATGCCAGACTTCCGTCAGCTTCAAGTTGTTACAGTGTATCTTCATCTGCATCCTTGGCAGGCTCTTTCAGCCCTTTCAGAGACAAAATAAGCAATAAAACAGCTGCTGCTGAGGTCATTTTTGGCAGAATTCATATTTCCAGTGGTCGTTTGAAGATTCTTGCCCCCAGCTGATTCCTTTGGTTCTTAATTTGATATTTCCTTTTTCTTTTTTTTTTTTTTTACCTCTTCCTACATTGGACATAAAGAACAGACTTTGTTTTCCTTTTCTGCTCTTCTCTTTCCCGTTTTGTTTGAACTGAAGCATAGTTTTTCTTGCAAAAGCAGAGTGGGGCAGGACTACAGACCCTGGTCAGTCCAAGTGGAGCTGACCTAGTGCAGCAATTAGCAGCTGGTAGGAAGAAGCTAAAAGATGTCTGCCATAACCTTGTCTTGACTGCACAAGCCTTTGCTGCTCTAAATGTTCTTCGGGGTGTTCTCTGTCTCCACATATTCACTTCTAGTTTTCCCTGTTTTGGGAGCCTCAGAGATAGCATATATTGGGTATCAAATTTGTTCCTGCAGTACCCAAGGACATTCAGGCAGTGCTCAGGCGTGAGCATCCCTCACATCCCAAATGGTCTCCCAGTCAGACTTTCTAAAGCTGTTAGCACAGCAGCTGCCAACATTCCTTATCTTCTCTGATATCTTCTCATCCCAAGAAACAGGCAGCTCTTATATGCAGGCTCATCACTACTGTGTCTGAACACATGAAGAAATTGCCCAGAAAAACTTGAATCTGTTGGGGCAGAGCAGGCAGAGCAGGTTGGGTGAGAAAAAGACAACTTGTAGAGTCACATGAGTGGGATTTCTTCTGTGAAAAGTCCTACAAACTGTTATTTTGTACTATTTGCTCCTTCTAGCATATAGTGGGCTGTTTCATTGTTTTACAGACTATATTTAACAGCAGCACCAGCTTGCCAGGACTGCTGGACTGCCAGGACTGTTTTTTTCCATTTTTTCCTGCAATCCTCTGATTGCTAGGTTTTATTATGTTCAGATGTTACTTTGCCTGTAATAGAAAATATGAATAGGTTGATTTTTACTCACATAAGGCTTTAGGAAGGCACTGAGTGCAATAAGCATCTATGAAATCCCATCTCCTAGAGGGGTAGGGCTTGTGCAGAAGTTTTGGGCTAATCTGTCTTGAGCCAGAGAGACCCTTCCCACAGGGGATGGTGGATCTCTGTTCAAATATTGGGGACTAACTGCCCATCCCTGTTTTCATTCCCCTCTTCAGCCAATATATTCACTTTCCATAGACTCTGGGTTTGTATGGGTGTGGTACACCTCTCCATGAGCTCAGAGAATCACAGCATAGTCTGAGCTGGAAGGGACCCAGAAAGAACATCAAGTCCAACTCTTAAGTGAATGGCCCATATGGGGATCAAACCTGCCACTTTGGTGTTATTAGCACCATGCTTTAGGTTTGTTTGTGGATGAAACTGAAAGGCACTTCCCATAGGGAAGTGCCCACATGTCTTCCCACAGACCTTTTAAATAGGAGTTTATCTGAATTAAATGATGCTAATCGGATTTGTTTTACTCATAACAATTACTAATTCTGTAGAGCACTAGGGGTACTTCTCTGAACCTCTGTAATTTGCAGGGCAGGCTTATGCCTGATAATTATTCAAAAAAGAAAAAAAAATCTATTGCGTGCACATGACAAGTGTGCTCATGGCACGTAATCCTTTCATAGCACCTTCTGCTCAAATCCTTAGCTGACTGCACTAAGACTCTGAAGTAAGGCTGGGCAGCCCCATCATTTAGATTCTTATGCAAGGAAAGAATACTGCTCAAGTCTCAAAAAATTACTATCTATATTGACTGAAATATCACTGTATTAGCTGGAATAACTGTATTCCTCAATTTAATTCCAGTGGAAAAAACAGATCTTGGGATCAATTTGTAGAAACTACTGTTTCCAAATTTATATGCTCATAATTCAGGAAGGAATTTACCTTATCCTAAAAAACCCCCCACATTCCTTCTTTAGCAGATGAGTTGTACCCAAGATCACTACTATGGGAACCTGGAAAACTCAGGTAACACCTGCAGAGCAGCTACCTAAACTTGGGTGAACCGAATCTAATCCCTACGTTCATGTAATGTTTTCTTCCAAAGGAAGAATTATTTTTGCAAAGGTATCAAGATTAATGCATTGACAGCTTTTTTCTAACTCTTACTTCCAGTACTGACTCCAGGTATAACCGTCTTTTCCCCACTGTGATCTCTGGATTCAACATAACAATCAAATGAGGCTGAAATGTAGGTTGAACCCTTAAGCCTTGTTACCCCATCAATAGACAGCCATGAGCAAGTGAGAGGTACTTCAGTGCACCCTGCAGAGAAATCACAGAGCGGCAAAGCATTCAGGATGCTGAAGAGCGAGGCCAACAAGAAAGTTCTTTCTTGATAGAAGTACTTTTGGAAAATTAATAATTTCTATTTCTTGGAGCACTTGACACCAGTTGTCCAGACTTCTTGAGGTCAATGTGTCCATACATGTATTTAAATCTTATACCATGAAATCAGTGAAAATAACATCTCAGTTGTGAACTTCCTAAAAAACAGTACCACTGAATAGTACAATATGCTTGCCTTTATTACCCGAAAGTTCAGTGAATTGTATCAGCAAATCCTATCACATCTGACCTCTGGTTTGTCTTCTTTAAATATTAATTAAATACTAATATTAATTTTAAATAAATTAATCTTTATTCTTCAGCCAGGCAGTCTTGAGAATGGTCATACCAAGGGACTTTTTATATTTAATTTGGATCAAGATCTAGAAGAAACTATTTCTTTACTTCCACTTGACTGACAGCAAGTTTGAGTCAGTCTTTAGCCATCAGAGACATTTGTCCACCTTCACTTTGTATCGTGCATGTTCATAATATTTCTTTAATGTATTCAAACATATTTTAAGCCCTAGTTGATCTTTCTCCTCTCATGTACAAAAGCACTCAAGCCTTCATGACACTGACTGCTCCTACTACCTTCATTTTCCACAGTGGAATTGCTTTGATAATGCTTCTTTTTCACTGTCCTATGTTTTTATATTCCCAGTGACTCATACTTCAAACTGCACATAAAATATCTTCCCACACTGCATATATGGCCTGTCAAAAGCTATCATTCGTGTCTCTATTTGAACATGCACTATACCTTTTGATGGCCTTTAATTTTAAAGGTCTGCGTGAAGTTTTCTGACAACTGAAATATAAACATAGGTTTAATGTTGTTTTCTTGGTTGGTTAAGCCTTGCTTCTGTAACCTGATAGACCTTTCAGCTGGTCATGAGACAACAGGGTGTCTCTGGGGAGGAAATAATAGACAAAATTACAGTTCACTCCCGGATAAATTAACTGCATTTTATTTTGAACAGCAAACCTACATCAGTTATTAATCATCATTGTCTAAAATCAGGTGTATTTTTGAAAGAGATTAATGACTTCCAGTTCCTTTCTATATTTGCCTTCTCTCTCTCTTAAACACTTCCCTTGAAACTTTGCTTAGGTGGGATCCCTAGAAGGAGAAAGCAGTCATCATGGAAGAAAACATATCCTACATTTGAATGACTACATAATGCAATGTTTTCTTAAGTAAACATAAATTCTGTGACAGCAGTTTCTGTAATTCCTTACCTGGAGCTTGGTAACTGTACCATATTTATGTTTATTGTTTTTGGCCTAGGAATCAAACCCAGGTATCTTGCACTGTGGCAGAAAATACCAGAAAAATGTCCCCAGAAGAATCAGCAGTGATGGACATCTTCCACATCTTGAGCCATCTGTGGGAGCTGTGGTGGATAGTAGGATGCTCATACCTCATCTGCTTCACAGAGTTTCTTTGTCCCTGTCTCCCCACTGGCTGCCAGACCCATTGGCCATGCCAGCCTTACATTTTATGATCACCTCTCTTTTCAGCATTCCTTCACAAACCAAAATGGAGATTTAATGGTTCTTTATATGAACAGCCATGTGGGGTCCTGAATTATATCAGTGGCTTAAAAAAGGGATCTGAAAAATAATTGTATTTCAACAGATGACTTCTGGTGTGTAATTATCAATATATGTACTGTGTGGTTTTTGCAAGAACTGTTTATCTGGTTAGTCCTAGCTTTTTGTGTGTATCAAGCATTTCCCAGGTGACTGCAACTACTATGACTCAAAGGGCAGAGAGCAATAAAAACGTCTTTTTAGAGCATAGCCACTCCAGACACTAATGGGCTGATGAGAGCCTTTGGCAGGCACATCTATCCAGCACTGAGAGCACCAAAAACGAGCATGGATGACAAGAGTGGATTTAGCTGCTAGCTACATTTTCCAAGGCCATTCATTCTTGCAAACACCTAAGACTTGTAACATGGTTCCCAGCTGTGCAAAGTAATTAATTATAATAGAACACAAATAATAATCCATTGCTCCTCGCTCACAGTAATTTTCACTTTCTAAAACCGGCGTGCACCCAGTGTGTGTTGTTGCTGCAAATGATGTTTATTATCCAACAGTCAGATTTAGATGAAAAAACAAAACAAACAAACAAGCAGTTTAATTGAAGGGGTGGTAGATGCTGATGTGTCATGCAGAGTAAGAATTCCAGAGCAACCCACACCAAGGCTGGTAGTACAAATATTAAAGTGTCTCTGCACAGGCTGCTTTGTGGCATGGTCAAGAGAAGGAGGCCAATAAGGCAGTGAGTGCTCCATGATATTTCAAGGAGCAACATCAAAACTTATTAATAATTTAGGTTTCTCAAGGAAAACTCCTCCTCTGAGTCCTGGTGTGGTGGGAGAGTAGTTTTCAACGTGCCCTCTAGTACCTGGTGCTGGCACAATACCAGAGTTTACTGCAAACAAAAGGGAAGTCCCTTTGCAGGGACAGGGAGTCATCAGAACATGAAGACCTCATCTCTGCCAGCAACAGATGTTGGCTCTTCAAAATTATCTGTCTGGTTTCCTTGCAGCAGCAGGAGGATCAAGAAACACACAACTCACCACAGTGCCCAGAAGGGAAAAAAACAACCCAAGAAAAATCTCAACCCCTTCCGAATCTGCAGGAGGTGTTTGAGAAATTGAAGTTTATGTGACACAGAAGACAACTCAAAGCTGAGAAAGGACAACTAAATGCAAGATTTATGACTGTACTGAGAGAGGTCATACAGTTACAAGCCTCAGGCATTATGGTTCTGTGTAAAGAATATGGATCTGTCTGAGGAATAACGTGGAAGTACAATAACAAAAAGAAAAAGAAAATAGCAAGCACCAAATTGATCATCAAATATTACAGTCTGGATCTGTGCTCACTTTCACATGGCTGAGCAACTCACCACCTCACAGTAGGTTTATTGCCATGTTTCTTTCATCAGGGAGCTGCAGAAAATCTGATCTCCAAAATGTATTTTTGCACTGTTTGGTTTCAACAAACAGAAGAAGATTATATGTTTCACTGAGTCAGGATGCAGACTTTACCTTTGTGATGAGGTCCCTACTGCTTCAGCTCTTCGTTTCATACTTGTCTTATCCCAGGGTTTCTGGGAGTCCTGCTGTAAAACTACAAGACCTCTTTGAGCTCTTCCCTGTGTAATTTTTGCTAATATAAGAAAAACTGAACTCAAATGCCTCTTCCCTCAGCCAGTGGCGCATCTCTCTTGAATGCTCCATGCTGTTGCAAAAAGTGTAGCCTCCAAGAGTTGCATCAAGCTTTGAAGCACAATTGAATTCTGAGAGACACAGTGGTTAGGAGCTGATCCAGGGAGATATAAAGGTCACGTGTGTGAAATAATCTATAGAGAAATGGCAGTATAATAGTTATCAGCCAAACTTTTGAGAAAGTTTGATTTAAAACTCAGGACTGCTATTTACTTTTCTATCTAAGCAGAACTTTTTACTGAGAGTTTGCAAATATACTTCGTAAACACACATTTTAACTCCTGCGGTAGGCTGATGCCTTTGCTAGAAGTTTCCCCAGCAACTTCACATATGGTGTCATTATGAAAATTTCTTATTCACCAACATTTCAGGTGTTAGTCCATTGTATGAAATCTCAATAACTCTTTGAAATATGGCTTTTTCTTGTCTTGGGCAACAGAACCTTACAGAAGTCTAAATTATTGCTCAGCTAAGTAAAATTACGTAGTTCTGCTTTGTAGTTCACCAATGGTTTATAGGAAAATACAGCCTCAGTTATTCTGTTAATCTCAATACTCAGCCAGACTGGGATGATATTTGTTTCTCAGTAATGACAGAGAAGACTGTTTTCCTCTGTTCTAGCATCAATCCAACCTGGCCAACACCTGGAGATTTGTCATGACTATGTCAAAAAAAACTTTTCATAAAGCACAGCAATACGAAAAGAAGGCATTTATCTATGTGTTATTATTAGCCTGGATCATATTTTTGTGAATCATGAAGGAAAATAGAAACACGGCTGGCTAAGCATTGTCCTTTAAATGTCAGGACAGTGCATATGCATGTGTGTACGTATATATATTTATTAAGATTTAAATTTTAATTCTCTGTTGTTTTCTTCCCACTATGGATTTCAGATGAGCTTATTTACAATATGCCAAACACACTTAATTTTCAAGATAATTAGCTGGGCATTTAATTGTTTGGTTCTCTGAAGAATTTTTCTGTAGTTTGCTCTTTGCCCACCCCACGAGTAAAACCAGCTAAATATTTTTTATTGAGAAATTCAGTCTCTGAAACATCTGCCTTGTATTCACCACTGAACACTGTGTTGATAAAATACTCCTGCATGCTTGAGTACTTGATCTGAGCTTTTTACTAGCTTCCCTAATAACTTCACAAATATCAGCTTTTTAAGTTAAGATTAGGATGGGTGGCCATTTACCTTAGAGCTATCATAAACTTTTGTTTGTGAAAGCCTTGTCTTTCTATGCAACAGAGATATTCCATGATGGCTGTTGGAGACACAGTGCTCTTGGAAGGGCTGCTGAGTTCTCTTGCACAGTAGGATTTCCAGGTCTGCAGTATGCGTTAAGAACAAATGCTGCAGATGGACATACTCTGCAATCCCAGTCACCAGATCAAGGATTTTAGAGCCTCTGCATTGCCACCTGGCCAGACTGTCAGACCAGAAGCTGGCCTTTTCCATAGTTTTCCATGGAGGAAAACCCCAATATTGTGTGCCAAGGAAAATTATTTTCCGTAAGGCTGAGTACTTGATTTTACTATTGGAAAAAAATCTCCTCAGTCTTTAATCTGATACCTTAGCAATCTTAAACGTTTTATTTGGAACTTCCCTCAGATCAAGACTAAATAGTCAGGTAGGTATTTTATGATGAAATCGTGTCATTGCTTCCACATAACACAAAAGAAATGTTTGCTTCAGCTGTAAAGGAAACACATAATTATTTAGATTGAAAGGAACATCTAGAGGTCATTTACTGGCCCAACTCACCAGCTCAGGCAGCATGAGCTAGAGCAGTTTGCCCAGGACCATGTCCAGATGGGTTTTGAATATCACATTTCTTCCGATGGAAACCACAATAAATAAAGAATTAAAGCTAGAACTTAAATTCTTCGATTAAACCAGGATCTAACTCCTTCCTCTTCTTCCAGACCTTCTACACTATGACAAAAGAAAGAAAGAAATAGTATTTCTTCTGTGGATTCTTTTAGATTAGGTAACTTTTTTTGCTTTCTGGCTTACATACTGCTGTTTATGAAAATTATCTGTTTCAGCAATGGAAGAGGTTTTCTACATATAACCTGGTGTGGATGTTTAAATATGTCAAGGGTTTCTGGATCCTTCAGGATGAAAGTGACTATATAAATGTAAAAGACTTTGTTATTTTTAATTATTTCTTTACCCATGACAAGTGCTCCTGGGATGTTTTGATTGTTGTAGAAGTTGTGGTGGTGGTTTGTGACCTGGCATTGCATCTCCCCACAGCACACAAAGATTTATTTCAGAAGAAAATAGATTAGCATCCCTTCAGTTTTCCACTCACACAACATTTTACATTATATGTATCTAACTAGTTTCTTTCTCATCCTTATTTTGTGTGGCATGTAGAACTAAAATTCTCAGAGAAATTAATTTGTCTTCTGTATTTTCCCTCAGTTGTGCTCAGTGTCATGCTGAATGGGCTGACAATTCCAAATATTAGACTTTACTGCATTTGGCTTCAGGATACACACTGGTGCCCTAGTTTCTTTCAAAGACAAAGAATTGAAGGAACCATAGACATTTTTACCTGTGAAGAGGTAAACTTGTTGTATCTTCTGTGTTTTGTCATCCCTGATGAACATTAAGCAGTGAGTGTCCATGCCTGGGAACGTGTGCTACAGAGAAAACCTTGCTCATACTTGTATTTGTTTGTATTGTCATCCCACCTGGAGAATACTGATATTCTCCTCATTTTCTGTAAAAGCAGAGAAAGATCTTGCCTATCAGCTGAGTAAAGCAGTCAATGGGACAAATTACCAACCTAATTATTTTTTCTTTTCTTCCTTATGGCTACCCTCTATCTTAAGCTCATTTTTGGTGTTACACATGCTATTTTTAAAATAACAGATAAATTTAGTTTATCTACGCAACAGTGCCTGTCTACTGCCCCTCGCAGCAGCTGTGTCATGCCTGGAAGCCCAGGGGATTACACAGTTTACATGGTTACATTCTGCTGAAAATTTGTGCCAGCATCTGTAGAAAGCAATGAGATTCCTGGCTTTGTCATCCCAATCCAGGATCAGTGAAGAAAAGGAATAAGAAGTCCAAGATATTTTAAAATGGTCATAAATGAGTTGCAAAGGTTGATTTTTTTTTTGGCTGAAAACTGCAGTTTGGATGATTTTTACTACCAACAAAAGATATCTTCTGATAGGTCCTGCCTTCAATGAGCTTTACACTTCTGCTTATTTTAAAAGCACTAGAAAAGTGCATTTTCTTCCAGAACTTTCTCCTCCAATTTTCAAAGAAATCAGATAATGTAGAAAATCGGTTCTCTTCCAAGAAGTAGGAGATGTTCAGTTTTAGCAGTAATATAAATACCAGGATAGAATGAGTTTTATATCTGTGGTCTGGTGACATTAAAAAAAAAAAAAAAAAAAAAAAAAAAA
>VXBQ01004806.1:155795-199834 GCA_013400175.1 Phainopepla nitens
AAGAAAGAAAAGAAGAAAGAAAGAAAAGAAAAAAAAAGAAAAAAATGGATTGGAGGAGAATCGTTACTCCTTCACAGGGAATACAGCGGGGCTGTGGTTGGCTTTTCATTTCTTTTTCAAGCACTGTTGTTATTCTAGTTTGGAGATGAATTCTGAGGTTTGGGAAGGTTCACATGAGCTCTTCTCCATACATAAGGGTATCAGAGCTAGGGACATAGAAAGAAACAAAATCAGTATTAGAAACAAACCTTTGGGGGTAAGAATATATCCAGAACGTGTAAATACCTCTAGCAAAATTTACAAAACAGGTAAATTTTTGCTAGATTTCTTTATGCTAGGTTCCTTTTAATAGGCTATAATTTGTGCAACTTGTCAGATTTTTTTTGCAGAAATTTCTTTGAGAAAAACAGAAAATGCTGTTTTGCTGAATTAAAATAATTTCGTGATGACTTGGTTTCTACTAGATTTGATTTTGATTATATCATTATGCAAGGATTAAACAATTTTATTTGTTTAGACCTTGTTCAGAAAGCTCACATTTCTAAAAGACCAGGAAATATCATTCGTATACAGGTCAGGAGAATTCTAACTATTTTTCTTTTTAAAAGTTGCTTCTAAGGAGGAGAAACGTTTTTATCCACCAGATATGACATTTAATTTGACAATATTAAATGCATCAATCTTATATAAAAATTAAATGTAAAGATATAGTTTTTTAACACTACATTTTTGATCATGCAGAAGTACTATCCATCTGTTGTGGAGCTCTTTAAAATATTTAAGAAAAAGTCTTCCCATCAGATGAAGGGTAGTAATAACAAATTATCTCAGTCTCAGTGTGAGTGCAGTCTTACTTCAGGAGAATTTAGGTTCCAAAATGTAATTTTCAGTAGCTGAACTCCGGTTAACTGAAATTTCCTGAATCTGCATTTTCAAGACAAAGAAGATACCTTTATTACCTCTTGTGAGGAATATTTCAGGAGCAACACCTCAACTGAGATGTTACCATTTCCATGGTGAATTTTGGTGACCTACAGGTGTCATTATTATGGCAGGAGATTTGGTGGCTATGATTTACGTATAAATCTGGTTGTTATAGTTCTCCCAAAAAAAAAAAAATAGCATGGAAATGAGGCCTGAAATTTGGAAAATGTTTAATGGTGAGAGTGGGTTGTAGTAATTCCTGAATAGGTTGTTCTCTAGGTCATTTTAGAGATCAAAATTGCCTGTGACACACTATTATTGAATACACTCCAGAGGAGCTGGTATGCACAGACTGATGGAAAGAATAAATGGAGTTTTGTGACTGGTAAAAGGTGTTTGTTGATCTGCAGAATTTACTCCTTAGAGATAAGTTAAGGGGAAAAGAAAAATGCTAAATGCCATCGAGGAAGGGTCTTCCCTGGGAGATGTGAACCATGGTATCATCAGAGCTACAGGCCAGAATAGGCAAGTCAAGAGCTCTTTGAAGGACTTACTAGAAGTCCTGGAAGTTTTTGAGCACAGGAGTTAATGAAGATATGGGTCAGGTTCCATGTTCCAAATTATTTCTAAAAATAGTGTCAGGGCAGTTATGTCACACACATTGAACAAAATAAGCAGGTGTGTCCAGGCCTTCTTTGAGCTCTGCAAAAGAACATGAAAGTCAAAGTGGAAAATACATTATGAGATCAAAAGAGTACTTGCTACTATTAATTCACTAAAATTACACTTTTGATAGGTGCTTTTCTTGTCAATCTCTTTATGCAGACTGGCATAGACTATAAAACTTTGAATGGAGACATAACAGCTTTAGGGCTAGAGCTGTTTGTGAATACTGAGGGAATCCATTTGGTTTTGGTTAAATATACCTAAAAAAGAGAAAAAAAAAGTGCAGTGCTCTGTAGTGGCAGATCAGTCTGTCATAGGCCAATCTGTGCTTGCATTCAAGGGGAATCGTCTGATGCTGAATGTAAACAACGTCTGCCACCTTGCTATCATTACTGCTTGAAAGACCAAGCCAGTTTCTCTGTGGCTGCTCCAGGCTAGTTAAGGTATATTAATATGTTTATGTTGGTTGTTGATGTCCTTCTGATTTGTCCTCTACTAAAATCAGTCCAAAATTAGTCCTGTGAAGTCTGATCTCTTTGAGGGAGGGTTGCAACAAAACCACAATTCACCCACTCAAGCTTGAAAAATGTGGTGATCTGGATTTGCTTATGTAAGGTATTATTAATACTAAATAAACTGGTGTCTTGTGGGTAAAACTTATTTTGTCACTCTGCATCAGCTTCATGCACTTTATAAAAGGGAATATTTATATTCATTCGCTTTATAAGAGAGTTTACGAATGAGTAAAAGCAGGAGAACTGCCTAGTCCTTTTTATCTTTATTGAAAAACCCATTCTCAAGTTGAAACTGCATCTTTTCATCTTCATTCTTAACCATCTTCCTATTCTGCTTTTAAAATTTCATATTCTTTTTAATAGTGGAAAACAATTGTTTTGAAAATTTGTAAGGAAATTCTCTTTAAAATCTATCTAGAATCACTGCTGAACAGATACACTCTTCTTATAAGGGCTTGACTATAGAAACATTTCAAAGGAATTAGCATTTTAGGCACAATTTTATTTTGACTTTTGTACTACAGACTATTAAGGAACTTCAATTTAATACCATGATGGGGAACAGCTACATAAATTTTCTTAAAACTTAAGTAGTTATTAACAATATTTATGAAAAATATACTGTTGGTGCTGTCAGTAGAACAGAAATTAAAGATAAATAGCTCAATAATAGTCAGCATGGTAAGAAATGCAAATTCCCACAAATTTCTTAATGATGAACTCAATGGCACAGCTGGAGGGAGCCTGGTACACTGAAGTATTAAAAAATAATTTAAAACTGGAAGATCCAACCTTCTGCAATTTTTCGGCTGTATTTCTCCACTAGTCACCTGCATGACAGTGCCTGTCCCTGGATTGTCTCTGAGCAGTGATAACACATTCTGAAATCCATTCCATCTCCTGACCACGGCACCTAGGACCTTTCACAAGGGATCAAGAAGGCTCTGCTATGTCTGCAACCTTTTCTCTTGCTTACCTGGATTGGACCATCCAATCTACCTGATGATACCCTAAAGTGCTTTATCACCTTGCTGAGGTGATAATTTGACCATCTCCTTGTTGTATTAAGACCTCAGCCTAGAAGACCATGAACTTTTTAAAGCTGAGTCAGTAAACTCTAATAGAACAACATGCCAATAGCATGACTGAAAAACAGAACAGAGTGGTTAAACAATTGCTTCAGTTGTTTCATTTGCCTCCATGAATGTGAAAATGTTGAAAAACTACACTATAATAATTGAGTCTTATTTTTTGTTTTCCTGACAGTTTCACAAAGTAGAAGGTTTTCATTCAAAGCACATTTATTAGTGCAGGCTTGAAACCTTGTGCAACATACCGGCGTGTGATTGGCTGTTCGCCTTTTGTCCAAAAAATCATCCTGCTGCTTTTTCTATGAAATCACAACTTATAATCAATCTGACACAAAATTTGAGGTGATCACTCCCATTTAGACTGCTCTAATCTCCAAACTGCAGGAGCACACGCAGTCAGAACGGATTTGGGGCATCACACAGAGTTCTCATCTCAGGTGAAGAAGGGTAAAGACAGTGAGGCAGGACAGCAAAAGTACTGACTGGTGCAGCTGAGGTCTCTATCAGGCAACAAAACAAAGCTGATGAACTCTCTTGGGATTCTGATTGCTCTTTTTCTGGAACTCAGTTATCAAGATTTCAGTGCAGGAAAACTTGCTACATTTCCCTACCATGCTTTCTGTAATAGATGTTCATGTCTGTAATAAAATGACATGCAGATCAGTGCAGCAATGTAATAATGTGTGTGGACATGAGGATCATGACATTGCTGATACGAGAGACTGAGGAGGGACAGGAAATCTGCTATCTCCTTTTTTTTTTTTTTTAAATGAAATCACTTTTGATAATTATGTTTATAGCCTTATTGGGCCTCCGAGGAAGATCACAAAGACTAGAGGAGACAATTAGAAATGGTTTCTTACACTTCTTGCACTCTGTGCTCAGATGTTCCAAGATTACAAGGGTCTGCAGCTTTTTATTGTTAGCAGTGGACACAGATGTTTGGGGTAACCACCAGCTGTAACAGACCCAGTTTTCTCCTCAAATTGCTCAAAACTTCTACAGATAACAGAAAGGATGCACTATGATTCTAATCTTGCATATGGATGTCTGAGGCAGTTTGCAATTATATAACCTTCCAAATTAGTTCTGTGACAGAGATAGGAAAGTTAAAAACCCCAGTCACAAGAATTTTATTAGTAGGATAATAACACAGATGTGCAAATACACACAAAATTCCCTTCATTGGTTAATAACTTGACTTAGGACTTTCTGAATTTCAAGAGTATTTATTGCAACTGAAAATTAACTGCATTTCTAAGAAAAAAACCTGGTCCTCAGGAACCCTTGGATTTCGAATTCCAGCCATGTTTTGCAACTCCTACTTCCTTCTTCTCTTCTAGATTTTCACTTACACTTTGTATTTTCCTCACAGCAATTTCAAGGATGGGAGGAGGGGGAAATGTCATAGAAGTTATTCATGCTAATATACTTTCTGCCATATGTTTAAGAAAAATCTCCTATGCAGTGTTCTCTGTGGAACATTCTTCCTGAATATTTTGCAGTGGATTTTTAAAATACATATATGGTGCTAAAGTCAGTCTAATCCTGCCAGAAAGTCTGGGGAAATAGATGGTTTCTTCCTACAGGAATACATTTAGAATCTTGAAAGTTATACTCTCTAATGACACACCTTAATGCTGAGACCATAGAAACCTTCACTGTATGTTCATGACTAGTGGCCTGCCATGCAAAGAAGGGTGACAAAGATTCAGTTTATAAGTCTATTAAACCTTCTTCCTTGATTTCACCTCTGCTAAACATGATGTCAGAATTTCTAAGCAGTTTGCAATGGTTCCAAAGTAAATCTCTTCAAGCTTTCAAGCACAGCAGCATTCAAGAGCTTGTCCAGTCACAGAATTTTTGGAGCATATCTACCTACACTGAGTTAGTTGGGAAGCTTTTCCGAAACTGACAAACTTTGTAAAAATCCTTTATAGATATATTTCTAATCAGCCTCTTCCTAGCACATGCAATTAAATCCTGAACATCTGTCAGTTTTACCAACACTCCTGACTAAATCATGACATTAATATTTGTGCCTCTTGTTATGCAAAAAATTCCAGCCCCTTTCACAGTGAGTGTTAAACACAAAACCTCCCATCCATAGTCCATTCCAGTCAAAGGAAAGGGAATAACAACCCCCCCCAAAACAAACAAACAAACAAACAAACAAACAAACAAACAAACAAACAAAAACCACCACCACCAAAAAAAAAAAAAAAACCAAAACCCCCCCAAAACCAACAAAACCAACAAAAACCAAAATCAAAATCAAACCAAACCAAACCAAACCAAACCAAACAAAAAAAAAACCAAAAAACAAACAAACAAGAAAAACCCACCAAAAAATAAAAAAAACCCCATAAAACCCCAAACCAAACCAAACCAAACCAAACCAACAAAAACCAAATCAAACCAAATGAAACCAAAAAAAAAACCCAAAACAAAACCAAAATAAAAGTGGGAGTGGGAAGATAGCTTAGGTTTCATCATCATAATTCCTTCAATACTTTTAAATATATTTGGTATATATGACAGTTTCTATGCAGTGTTTCATGGTTGATACTATTTATCTCTCAAATTCTTTTCCAGTTTTATGTGTATCTAGTCACATGCCCCCATTTGATGCCTTAAATATGGGGTTTCTGGGGTATGGACACATGAGTTAATTTCCCTAAAATATACTGAGCCTTGATTGCTAACTGCTGTCTGAAGATGATAGGAGGTATCCAGATAAATTTGAAGGAATGACCTATAAAGAATTTTTCCCTAATATTCAGTCCTTCTTCCTTTCCAAATCCCAGTCTCTGACCCCAAACCTATCAGATGACATTCCACAACAACCCATCTGTCCTAAAATCATTAGAAGTCATCCCAACCTCTGCATCCTCTCCTCCTTTTTTCTTCAGCTGGTCTATGGTCAAAGCAGCAGGTGACACAAATCTCAGCTCTCTCCAGACACTCCTCCTTGTTTCCTGTATCCTGCATTCTCAGCACACCATTTTGGAGTACACTGAGTTTATAAAAGAATAAAAAAATTTAGACACAGTCTAATGACAAACCTTTAAGGATGTAATAAATTCTCATATTCATAAGAATCACTTGTCTTTAAGTTTTTATTTCCTGAGGTCTGTGGATTTTATTTTCTCAAAGAGAGAGGTTTATTTTTAGTGTTAGGTTACCTTCTGAAGGAGAAGAAGCAAAAATATTTAAATAGTATTGTGGAAAGGAAAAGGATCACACATTTCTTGGAGAAAAGAAATAAGGGAGGAGAGCTGAGAGTCTGAGGGATTTTATAAGCTGAAAGAATCAAAGTTACAGTTGGCAGTGCATTGAAGGGAAGTATCTGGGGTGAGGTGCTTCAGAATAATCAGTATTTTGAACTACACAGCATGACAAAATGAGTTCTGGGGGCAGCTGGAGCTAATTGCCTATTTCCCTTTCATAGTCTCCGGTGGTGCTTGGTGCCTCAAAACTTGTAAAATTTAGGATTAGGAGAGAGAAGGGACAAATTTGTCATTATGTTTTGTGCAGCATGAAAAATAAAACCTGCTGATGTTGGTTGTTGTGATGGGATCATGCAAGATTCTGAGGGAAGTTTCCAAACAGAGAGGATAGCATCAGTTTTAAGAGAAAAAGAAAGACCAAGATCTATTGTGTTAAAAGTAGACTCTCACTATAAAATGATTGATGACATAGAGTAATGTCCTATTCCCTTCAGGAACAGGCTTTTAGTGCAGTCTGGAGATCATAAAATGGAGGAAGGTTTGGGAAAAGAGTTTAAACTTATCTAGGGTGGTGGTGAGTGTGATGTAACCTAGAAAGATGAGTGTACTGGAAAGAGCACTGGCACTGATATTCCTTTATTTTGTTTAATTATTCCATGGTCACTGTGCAGCTTTTTAAATACCAGAGCTGAAGGGTTAATAAGGGGTAATGTTTCAACAGGAAGGTTTAGTACTGGGTTGAAGGAAATGTGAATAATATTTTGTACTTTTACTACAGGATTAGTACTCCTGAGTATTACCCAGGAGTTAAGTTGAATGCAAGTTGTTAATGAAATTATATAATATAGTTATTCTTTATATAAGAAAATTATTATTAATGTTTGTGTCTTTTTGAGATAATGGCTTCTTTTTGCTGAAGAAGCCTGAGAAGTACAGTAGGATTCAAGTTAGAGTAGTGGGAATGAAGGCGGTAAATACTAAAAATATGGTTGTATAACGCAGACAGTGCTTTCAAAAGAGTCACTTTTTATATTTTTCTTTCAGGTTATGTCTCATGATTGCAAAGTAGCCATAGCCATGTTAGTGTTAATTTTTAAAAAATCTGAGTAGATCATTACTGTACTGATTTCAGACCTTCAAAGTAAAATAATTTAAAATTAGCTTAGCCAGTTATATTGGGGTTTTGTGGTCAGGTTTTGGCAGTGGTGGGGCTGCAGGGGTGGTTTTTGTGAGAACCTACCAGAAGCTTCCTCCGTGTCTGAGGAAGCCAATCCCTAGTGGCTCCAAGGTGGACATACTGCTTGTCAAGGCTGGGCAAGTTAGAAATGATGGAAACACCTCTGTGATAATGCATTTAAAAAGAAACTTAAAAAAGAAAAGTTATTGCACAGCTGTAATTATGACCAGGAAAGAGCAAAGCGAGACAGCCAGGTCAGTGCAGAAAGAGGGAGAGGAGATGCTGGAAGCACCAGACCTGAGTTTCCTCTGCAGGCCATGGTGAAGGCCATGCTGAAAACCACGGTGAGGCAGCTGAGCCTCTGCAGCTCCTGGAGGTCCATGGCATGGAGAGATCAACCTGCAGCCCATGGAGGAGACCCACAGCAGAGCAGGACCCACCCCGGAGCAGCCTGTCCTTGAGGGACTTCACCCCATGGAAGAGTGACCCACCTTGCAGCAGTTTGGGGAGGACTATTCCCCATGAGAGGGACTCAGACTGCAGCAATTCACAGAGAACTGTTGCTTGTGAGATGGACTCACATTGGAGAAGTTCATGGAGAGCTATTTCCCATGGGATGGACCCCAGGGCAGAGCAGGGGAAGGACTCCTATCCCTGAGCTATGGGGAAAAGCTTATGGTGACTGACCATAACCTCCATTCCCTGCCTCCTTGAGCTGCTGGGATAGGAAGTACACCTGTGAAGGAGGGAAGGGGTGGAGAGGAAGGTTTTATTTTACTTCTCATTATCTTGGTCTGAATTTGTTAGCAATAAATTAAATTAATATCTTTAATTAATCTTTAGTTGTATGTTTTGCCCATGACAGTGTTTGCTGAGTGATCTCTCCTGGTCCTTATCTCAACCCATGAACTCTTTGTTATATTTTCTCTCTCCTGGGCAGCTGTAGAGGGGAGTGTCAGAGAGGCTTTGGTGAGTGCCTGGAATCCAGCCAGGAGTAAGCTACCTCACCAGTGAATCACAGTTATCATTTTAATTTTTATCAAATCCAGAGCTAAGGTTAAAGTTAATATTAGCGATCAGAAAGAGAGGAATAGATACAAATTTTGTGGTACTGTTTCTTTCTAGACAAGAGAAATAAAACAAGTATATGAACCAAGTGGCTCCAATTTTTTTCTCCAACTTGATGATGACTGAAATGTAAGCAGTGAACAGAGTTAAAAATAGGGCTACAGTTAGTATAAAACAAATGAACATGAAAATATTTTTTAAATGTATAGTGGACTGTACATAGAAAAAAATAAAAACAGTTCTCCTTTTACATGAGAGAGAATATTGATATAACCCTTTCTCTTCAAGGCTTGGCTATCAGCTCTCAATGTCACCTTTAAGAGTCATCTTTGACTATGCTATGGGTTGATTTAAGGTTGAGTTAATATGGGAGATGTAAGAATCCTTACATTTTGTATAAACCACTAATGTACAACAAAGGTTTGAATTGTATTTGAAAGTTTTTTCCCTTTTGTCTCAGGTCTGGTTTCTTTTTGTCTCAGGTCTGGTTACCATGAGCAGAGCTTGGGCTCTTAGGTTTTCAGTCAGCTTTAGGGGTGGTTTAGCTTAAGAGATTTCTTGGATAAACAAATGAAAATTACACGATTTTAAAAAGGGACCATAGTTACTTCTTTTAGTCTCCGCAACTGATGGAATAGGATTACAGAGCAGAATATAGGAGAGGGAAGAAAAGAATGATCTTATTTATGGTATAGAAATGAAAACTGAATTTTAAAATTATTGTACCTATAATTTCTACTTTTATTTTATGCATGACCATCAGTTATAGTATTACTGAAACTCATTTTAACCATAGGCATAAAAAAAATAAAAGAGGGCAAGAAGAGGTTTATGTTTTATATTATTTTTAAGATATTGCCAGAATAAAATTAATACTGAGCAGAGGTTATCTTTGTTATTTCTAGAAGAGTTTGACAACCACGACTAGAGCAAGGTTAGACTAAAGGATATAATTACTGTTAAGCACATGAGAGAAAGAAATAATGACATACAGCTTCCTCCATTTTTTCTATCATCTCAGATCAGAAGAGTTGTGATGCTTTTGCACATATCCTTATGAAGGACTAAGAGCTCACAGGAGTTTTTAGGCAAGATTCTTTCTCCCTCCCATACTCATTATGCTTCAATTGACACTAATTATGTCTTCTAATACTCATCCACAAGCCTCTAAAAAGAAGTGACCTTGTAGCTCTTGATTTTTGAACTGAAGTTCACAGGACTCTCATAGACTTGAGAGGTTCTAGAGCAAGCTGAAATTACAACTAATTCTTTAACTTCTTTTATGAACATGATTATGATTCCTATAAGGAACACTGGGATGCTCACTGAGCTACTTTTTAAGGACTGCGGTGACATAAGTGCTGGGAAGATGACAGACACTCTCTCACTGGGGGAAACTACACTAAGTATGGGATTCAATGTACATTAAGACACCTATGTTTGGGTATTTGAAGGGTTTAATTTAGTTTTGTGTGCGTGCTGTCTGAGCTCTTGCTGTGGTCAGTGGAGGTGTGGGGAGTCTGGTTGGTGGATTCCCACCCATGTTCACATCAACCCGTGCTTCATTAGAGTGAACAAAATCACTCCAGAGGCACCACTGACTGGAATAACTAACTAACGGCTCAAATTACTTTCCTAACAATTGAAATTACCCATCATTGGAGTCATGTTTAAAAAAAGACTGGATGTGATACTCAGTGCCATGGTATAGTTAGATCATAGGTTGGACTTGATGATCTCAAAGGTGTTTTCCAACCTAGTTCATTCTGTGATTCGGTGTGATTCTGTGATTCTGTGAGATAAAGGAAGACATTTCATTTGCCAGAAGCCACAGGTCCCACAGACTCTGTGGTATATCTGCCTATCTCACCTGTAGGACTTGACTACTCTTGAGCTTTAAAAATGGCGTCAGATACCTGTATTTAGGGAGTTAGAGTTCAGTTTAGCTGTGAATTGATTAGACATGGAGACTGGACAGTCATATTCAGGCACTTAAATTTAAGTGTCCTAATCTGGAACTCAGACCTGCGCAAAGGGGAGTGGTTTGCATGGACAGAAGTTCTGGAGTGCTGTTCAGGGGGTTTTAGTTACCTGGCCTCCAGCTACTGTACTCTGCAGACCCAGCTTCATCTTTCTCAGAAGCAGACAGGCCTATCAGGTCCCTTATCACATGAGAAAGACTTGCAGATACTTGTGTATTAGGTAACTGAGGTATTACGTAAGCATCCAACAGTTTTTCGATGCTCATCTTCGAGATAAATCTCTTAGGATTTTTCTGCTTTGACACAAATGTTTCTCTATTCTAAAACAGAGAAATTCTAGAATTATGGTGCTCATTCAGAAAGAGAGTATATTTGGGTATAAAAAACCATTACATGGTTCTAATAATTGTACCCTCCAAAACTATTGCACCATAGGAAATCTGGAACTGTTAGCATTCTGAAGAAATTCAAATGTACATGCTATGAAAATACACAAGTAAGGCATCTACACTATCATGCTTTTGTCTTGTTTTCAGTAATCAGTGATTTTCAAAGTTTTCAATCAGCTAGCAAAAGGATATGTTTTGTGAGAGAGATGCAAGAATCCCTGAAAAATCATAAAATCATGGAGAAATTTTGATTGTGAGAGACCTCAGGAGGTGATCTACTCCAACTCTGCACTCAAAGAAGGACTGACTTCTAAAAAGAAAGGTGGATTTAAAATGTGGTAATTGGGTTCAGGAACATGTCAGAGGACTCAGTGGGGCCTAGGAGGTGTTTTCTCAGGACAGAAAAGTGCAGTCTTTTAATTTGAGTGGGGGTAAGAAGCCAAAGAGGTAGCTCAAATAATAGCTGAACAAGTGGAGGGCCCATGTTTGCAGAGACAGAGCCTATCTCTGAAGCGTTGGGTATTTTTTTTTAATTAATTAGAAAAAGAGTTGACCCTTAAAGAGTGCTCTTTCAGGACTAGGCATCTTGGGAGATGCTGGGGTATTTAATGTTGCAATTGACAGCTTTGACCTTAATGATATTTTTTAATAACGTAAATCTGATTGTAAATTTTTTAGTATCCCCATGGCTTGAACTACCAGAAAAATTGTGTGAGAGTATTCTTAGTTTTATTTTTTTTTCCTGAGCAAGAGGGTATTATGGCTTCATAAAGATAGAATAAAACAATTCGTTTGGATTTGGTGTTCTAATGCTTTTCAATATTTGCTTGAGCATCTTGATATGAAAATAACAGAGTAATGTAAGCATAAACTCTCCAAGTGCTTAATGCAGCAAAACACATCCACCCAAAAATGCACACATTAAGATTATTTTTAGAGATAATTTTTCTTTTAGCTGGCACCATGCTAGAATGTATGCATCTGTGGAGAATGACAAGAATATGTGGTGATTCTCCTCTGTGTTGTCTATTTCTATGTTCCTCTGCAGAACAGAAATAAAAGCAATAGGTAAACCTCTTTGATTTTTTTATTTTCAATATGGCCATGAAGGAGAAACTGAAATAGCTTCACAGAAGAGAAAAAGACTAATTTTCCTCTGACTTATTGTGTATCTGTTTTAAATACTTATCAATCTGGAAATCATTGAAATGAAACATTTGAAAGGCAGTTGCTTGTGCCTTATCCCTCTTTATCAAAATGTTAATTTACTGTTCTAAACTAATATTTGCATTTTAATCTTTCATACAGTTAAGTCATCAATTTTTTAATAACAGATGTAGTCAAAATTAATTTTGTATTATCAAAAGATTAATCACCAACACAACCAGAGGTTTTTCAGCATTCACATATAAACAAATAAATGCATATAATGTCACCCGTACTTTAATAAACTAAAGAAGTCTAGTTTTGGAGTAATATATGATTCTGTTCAAACAGGAGTATGATAGCTCTGGGTCTAATATCTGATAAATGGTCATCATCAGCATTGTGATCTTATATTAATGAGCTCTTCTGGATCTGCATTTGACATAAATACACTCATGGCAAAAAAAGACTTGGGGGCTATAAAAAACCTAGTAATTATGGGCTTGTGTTATGCAAGCAGAATACCTGTGAGCTTTCAGGTATGTGACAATATTTCTATAAAGTTTTAGCTCAATATAGTCTGTAACTGTCATACCAATTACAAGTCATTAAAACACATTGAATTGGAGTCTTGATGGAGAGAAACCTGAAATTATGACTACTCAAGATCTCTTCACTACTCAGCTAAAGGTCTCTGTCCATTTTAATGTGGCATAATTTTTTACTGCTGGCACCATGATGTGATTTTGCTGGTGTTTTCTGTGAAGACTGAAGACAATGGTAGTTAAGCTTTCTTTCCTCGGTTAGGATAAAGTGCATTGGTGAAAGCAGTCTACAAACTTGGACTTTTGCTAGCTGGCCTGGTCTCTGAAGAAAGCAACACTACACTCCATTGGACTGAGATCTCAAACTAAGTTTAGATCAGGTATTTTTCAAGAGATGATAATGAGTTATGCCCAAATGCAGAAAAGTGTGAGATTTTTCAAGCTTTCAGAGTCCCTTATCTTTTTTTGTGCTTTCTCTTGTCCCTAAAGTGTTACTTTTGAAATAACCATTGTCTGAGAATATATAATTGGTATAGATTACCTCCTGAGTTCTATCACACTGAAGTCAGTAGTACTGCTCCCTAAACAAATCCTAGAAATCTGCACAGGACACATAGCTAAGCCATGAGTTATATCAGAGGCACCTTTCTGTAGCAGCACTTGAAGGCCAGTCATATATAAATTTACACAGAAGCTCTGGACACCTCTGTGTAATTATCTGAACCATGCATTTAATGACTTACATTCCCTCTTGTTCTATTTCTTTGCTAACAACAAACAAACATTTTGCAATGAAGACCAAAAAGGGATTTTTGACTTTCCTGTTGATCAGTTTTTGACCAGCCTTTTATTTCCCATTGCATTGTACAAAATTGTTATAAACTTATAGCTTTTCATGATCTTTCAGCTTCAAAGTTTTCTAGAAGGACTAGAAGGAGAACAATTTTCAAAATATCTTGTTTTTTTTCAGGATCTGGATTTCAACTCGCTCTGAGTTCACCTTACTTTGTAAAGAAATAGGATAGCTAGCAATGTGACTCTGATTCAGTATCTTGTCTGAGCTTGAATTATTCTGCAGCTCACACAACAACAGCTGCTGTGGAAATCAAATAGAATCAGACTTTTTCAGAAGTTAGATGAGATTCTTAACTGTCCGTGCCATGCAACAATACATTAATCTTGGCTCCAGCCTGTTCAGCCAAAATAACACAGTGCTCTGGAGCATGCCAATACAGCTGTGCTTCAGTGTATGCTAATAGCTCTTCCTCCCACTCTCCTCCTTCTCCTTCCCTTGGCACGGAGATGCAGCCGTAGGAGGGTAAGGAGCAGAGGTGAAAAAAACTTAAATGAGCCAAAGCTAATGTGCTTCAGAGCTTCTACTTCCCTTCAGATTTGCTGAAGGAAAGAAGTGCCATGGAAAAGAAACGAAAGCAGTGAAAACACAATAGCAGAGGAGATCAGAGGGAATGATTTCAAGGAAACTGGAATCAGGGAGCTCTAAAAGGTGTATACACTCAGGTTAAAGTATTTTGTAAAGAAAACAAAAAAGGACCACTGGGTGGTTCAGGACAGCCATGAACTCCAGCACTGAATCACTGGGTAGATTGATGCATCTCTCTTGAAATTCTCCTCTTAGCTACCACTTTGTTATTGATCAAGTTTAATACAACCTTATAGGGCCAAAGCAAAGCAGAACCAAAGCACAGGCCTGGGACCAGGGGTCTGTTAAGGCAGGATAGATGGCTGTATAGAGGTACACAAGCCACAAAAAAACAGTAAAGCCATTAATAGTCATAAATTCCAGTCAGGATAACAGCAACCATTTCTAAGCTGAGCTATTCAGGTTAGGCTGAACTCCATCAATGAAATTGTGTTAATTCAGGTACCTAGTGGGACAATTTCTACACAGTACTTCTGCCACACAGAGTCTAAGGTTTTTCCTCTTCTTAGGGTATAAAACAGAACTGTAGACACAGAGTCAAGAGCATCTAAATATTGATCACAGAATAACAGAATCACAGAGCATGCTGAGTTGGAAGGAACCCACAAGGACCACTGAGTACAACTCCTGACCTTGCACAGGACCATCCTCAAGACGCATACCATGTGTCTGTGAGCATTGTCCAAAAGCTTCTTGAACTCTGTCAGGCTTGGTGATGTGACCACTTTCCTGGGGAACCTGTTCAAGTACACTTTGGGTGAAGAACCATTTTCGAATATTCAACCTAAACCTCCTTTGACAAAACTTAAGCCCATTCCCTCAAGTCCTCTCCTCTTGCCCACGGTTGGAGACTGTGGTGTGGTCTCCCCTCAGACTCCTCTTCTCCAGGCTAAACAGACCAAGTGACCTCAGCCACTCCTCACATGGCTTCCCCCAAGGCCCTTCACCATCTTTGTTGCCCTCCTTTGGACACACTCTAACAGTTTAGTGTCTTTCTTACATTGTGTCACCCAAAACTGCACGCAGGACTGCAGGGGAGGCTGCCCCAGCCCAGAGCAGAGTGGGACAATCCCCTGCCTTGCCCCGCTGGCCACGCTGTCCCTGGTGCCCCTCAGGACAGGNCTTGCTCAGCATCCCTTCCAGTCCCATGTCCAATCATGAAGATATTGAAGAGCACAGGACCAAGGATGGAGTTCTGTGGAACCCCACTAGTTACAGGTCCCCAGTCTGATGTCACCCCATTCACCACAACCCTTTGTGCCCACCCCATGAGCCATTGCTCACCCATCTCAGGATGTGTTTATCCAGCTGTGTGCTGCACATTTTGTCCAGAGGATCCTGTGAGAGACAGTATGAAAAGCTTTACTGAAGTCCATAAAGATAACATCAGCTGGCTTCCCTAGATCAGCTAGGTTGGTTACCTTGTCATAAAAGGAAATCAGGTTTCATTTTCAGGTTGATGTGCAGGAGTCTACGTGTACTGCCAGTGCCTGAGCTTCAATTGCAGCGGTGGAGCACTAGAGTGGGATTCAGCTTCTTAAACTCAGTCACCTCTGTCATTTGCAAAGTTAGAGAATGTCCCACTAACATGGGCCTATCACAACTGTAGAAGGCTGGCAGCTATGGCAGAAGATTTGAAGAGCTGTATACTTTGGGAGATCAGCTGGAAGGCAGGTGGCATATCCTGATGGCATTAGGTGCCTGTATTTAGGCAACTGAATCAAGCATTCCTCCCTGACTGGTGACACCAATGGCGCTCACTTCTCAGCAGACATCTGCTTCAGAGAGATGTCTGTGGGTTCTCCTGAATAGAAAGCTTTGGGGCTTGAATCACTTGGCCACAAATTGATTTCTAGTGCCATTTGTGAGGCCTAAACAATATTTCTCAAGAAAATTAAGGCCATATTTCTGCCCAGACTTCCTTCTGCCCAGATATCATTCTTTCTGATTATCTGTATGTGTAACAGTTGTCTATGAGTTATACCTGCTGAGGAAAGATAAGCATTATATAGGGTCAAACTAGCAGAGTGGTGATTATATCTGACTCTTTTGATGGTGGCCATGAATAACTTCTAACAGAGGTTCAGCATCTAAGATGATGGAAAAGGTAACTCTCTTGTTTGATTATATTTATGTGGGTATAAATATGTAGAGGAGTTTGATTTTTTCCTAAACCACAAAGTTCAAAGAGAATCCCTTTTAATGTGCTGTAGAATGGGAATATATTTTTCTTCCCCTTTTCAAAAGAAGAGCAAATTTGCAAGAATTCTGATTCAAAGCTCCCACATGTGATCTGCTTTAGTAATTGGGATGGTTCTAGTTGCCATAAATATTTAGAGATAAATCATCTGCAGATATTATCCCTTAAGGAAAAAGGATCATTGGCACTAATTCTATTCATTTATCCAAAAATAAGCTCAGTGGTGTAGGTTCAACAATCTCACTCTTTGCTTTGAAATATCTCCAAGTTAGTTTACTTCTCTTCCTTTCCTATGGGTTTTGGCTTATATTGACATGGATGCTGCCACCTGTAAAAAGGACTTCTGTACTCAGATTCCTATGACAGCTTTCTCTCACTGTTGTTAATTTCAGTGTTGATCTGGGTGGTCTCAAAGAGAACGATTAAAAAAAATAAGAAGTATGCTGCATTTATTTGATGACATTTCAAGGAAAAATATCAGAGTAGTAGAGAGAGCGAAGACTGTGTGTGCTCAGCAGATCCATCATCTGCACTCTCATCCCCATTCTCTGTCCCTTTCTTTGCTCACCTTCCCACGTATATGGGTTAGGATGTCTCTTCCCTCTTCCCTTCACAGGTAGTAAAAAATATTGGTTGGACACACTCTCAAGAGGTAGGGGATACAGATTTGAATGACTTCTGGATAAAGATGTGATTCAAAAAGGGAATAATCCAAATAAACATTTTGCAATACCGTTATAAAAATTTCTTCCTATAATCCTTTCTCTATTCTGGTTACATTTTTCAGTGAAAGTGGCTGAAGTTACTGGATTTCATACTGAGATCAAGAGGGAGGATAGGAAGTCCCTGTGGATTTTGCAAGGGCTCCTACAGAATGATGGGGGGTGTTAACAGTATTAAAACCTTCTGTACTATTGGGATGCTGCACAAGATAGAAGAAGGTACTGATTTTCTCTCTCGGTGAAATATTAATCCCAGGAAAAATGTTTGTACTTTAGATTTTGATCAAGTTTTCCAGTGATAGATACCTAAACAGCATCTAAGTTGGCCTCCAAAACCAAACTCTAAGTTGGTTTTCTACTTTGCTTACTTTATGTTTCTGGCTGCCTAATTTGAGTGATTTTCAGTTATATTTGGATACTTTTCAAAACTCACAGAAGTCTTTGGTAACTTTTGACTTAAATTCTTTTATCAATTCTTACAGATTTTTCAAACAGGTTGCATGTCTAATTTTGGAAAGTTTAATTAACTCTCAATTGCTTAAAGTTCCTAAGTAAATCAAATGCTTTAAAATATCTTAGTATATGAACCAGTATAGGTCTTCTGTAGTACTGACTTCTGGTGATTCTCAATGACACAATATTAGGAAAGGAAAAAAAAAAGTCAATCTCTCTCAACTATCTGTGCTACAGCCTCAATAAACATAGGGTTTGTAAAATAAATCTGGGATGTTAATCAAAGATCTGTACACATCCCCATCTGTTGTGACAGTAAAACCCCTGCTGCTAACAGTATACAGAGAAATACAATTACTTGTCTTATAACTAGAAACATTAACAAATACTACTGGATGCAAAAAGCAAATAAAAGGACAAGCCAGACACCTACAAATTGTTAATCTATGCAGATAACCTTCTGTTTACAATTAAAAATCTGGCATTCGAAGCACTAATGTCACCCAGCCTATCAGATTTTGGAACAGCTTCACATTAGAAAATCTATCACTCTAATCAGATGTCTGTTTTCTGACATTTCTCAAGAACATAACAGGTCTTTGGAATCAGGGTTGGAAAGACAAACACAATTTATATTCTGATCAAACTGGCCTATGTGACATCATCAAAGATGAGATGAAACTGGCCATCTCATGCCTCTTGGCTGAGCTAGTACTGTGAAAATCATTAGCATTTAACAAGTGATTTATTTTATAGTTATTTTTGCAGAGGAGGAAAGAGAGGGAAAGAGGGCAGTTGAGCACTTCCAGATGACCAAGCCATAACCTACAGAAAATTATTCAGAAGGTATAGTAAAAAATTGATAATAAATCCTCCTGAAAAATCTAAAGAAATAGAAGAGTGCCACACCTGAGACTGTCAGCTAAGATGCAGCAACACCTAAAGCTATAAGAGACAGGGATGGCATGTGAAAGTTATTAAACATCCCTGGTTCTGAGGTCTGCAAGAACCACAAACAAAGTTCTATTAAGAAAGAGGTGGATGCTTCATAAATCTGTGATACTGGAAAAAGGAAAGGAGACTGAAAGATGCGTAGATCCTCTGATCATGATCCTCTGATGGTTTTAAAAGACTAAATTAAGTAGTGTCTCTCCTGACAAAGGACAGTCTTATGGGATGACCAGATTTCTGAAATTGAGCATTCAACCTGCTTGAAATTTACTAAGACTTAATAAAAGAATTTAACTTATCTGCTCTGCTACTTTTCAAAGATTGTACAGAAGATGAGAGATGCGTGCATGGACCAAGCTAGACTCGAGGCCAACAGTTCAATTGGTGTCATATGCAGTACAAATGAGATGGATCCCTTACTGTGTATGAGAAAAAGAAGAAAAAAATATGAAGGAAAAGGGGTTCTTGTCAGTTAAGACATTTCCTAAAGTCTAAAAAGTTTCAATTTGGAATATCCATTTTTTTCTTTATAGAATTTGAGTAGTTTAATGTTAATTTAAAGACAAAGATATTTTTGATTTGGTTTTAACTTTCTGATGTAATCACTCATTCAGATCAGTTGAGATCCAAACATTTTGCATTATATACATTTGAAATGACAGTGGCACAAAAAGTATAAATAACAACAAAAATCCAAATCAATAATTTGTTTAGGAAAATAGCCATATTTCTACAGCACTAAACATTTAAAAGTGTAGTATGTGCTCCCTAGATTTAAAGCATAGATAAGTTTTTTTCAGAATATATAGAGGTCATTATTTTCCCTTCAATTTATAGCAGCTCTATTGACTTCAGTAAATTGTTCTTGGTTTCCACCAAAGTAACAGAACAAAATTTGACCTAGGTTTTTCAACATTTCTTTTAAATCTAAATTTATAATAAAGCACAAAAACTTCTTAATGATGAATTGTTTTGTTGCTAGGCAGTCTGGCCCTGATGGGCTGTTAAAGTTTGATTTACTCTGCTGATCCATGACCTCTTCCTCTGACAACTCATTCTTTATGATTATATATTTATATTATAGAGGCACATAAAGGCTTTGAGGTGACCAGGGCTTTATTGTGCTGTTAGGCATTATCCAGACATGCATAAAGGAAAATCTCCTTATTCCAAAGAGTTCATTATTTATGTAGCAGGTGGGCTTTTCCAGAGACCTGAGTGCAGTGAAGGATTAAGCTGTGGCTGCCCTGAATTGCTTTTCTCGGTGAGCTGTGCTCTCTGCCCTGTGCAGGAGGGATGCAGGTGCTCAGAACCCATCCATCCCATGACCACCACCTGCACCACAGAGACACCAAAGCGAGCGGGAGGATATCAACTTTTTATCTGATCTTGCCAAGAATGACAGGAACTGAGGGAAGGAGACTCTTGACACTTCAATGTCCTCAGTAGGTACTGTGTGTGCAGCAAAATTACTTAAATTAATTAAACCTGATGAAATTATTGCAGCAGGCAAAATAGTACAAAATGTATTGATAGAGAGGGAACAAAGCCTGAAAATTTGTTAGCATGGGATGTTCAACCCATGGGTCTGTAACTATTGAGGTCCCTGCCTCGTGCTCCCCAGCCTGACAGCTACTTTCTGCAGATGGGCTTGTGAGTACAGAGATCAGGCATGGGTGAAAAAAAAAAAAAAAAACAACACAACAAAACAGAAAAAGGAAAACTGTGCAATATTTATTTTGAGAACAGAACAAGCATGCAAGTATTGATTTTCCAAAATAGTGCAAGACAAAAAGGTCATACTCTCAGTCCTCAAAACCTTGGTGTCTTGCTACGGTTCTGTGAAGTTATTTCACCTGAGGTATTTGTGCTTCCTTAGCCAAACGCTGTTGCCTTATATCCCGAAGGGGCCATGCTACAAATGGCATATGAAAATTGATTGCTGGGTTTCTGCCTGACTCACAGCAGTCTGCAGGCAGGGCTGTGAGTGAAAACAGTTGGTCACCACAGGTGCTACCCCAGTTCACTGCAACATCAGTCTGAGTTACAGACAGGGCAGAAAGGGTGCTCCCCATCCACCCCTGCCAAGCACACATACAACTGTTACTTGAGGGGGGAAATCAGAGAGACTAATTCTATACAAAATTAGGTATAACAAATCTCACTCTCTTTAGTACTCTGCCTTTCTACAAAATATGTGCTGCTTTAGAACAGTTTTTGAGGTGTTAAATAAATCTAGGTGGGCAGAATAAAGGCCAATGCATCCAGATTTATCAAGACTTTTCTCTGTATTCTCTTTTTTCAGCTTTCTTCACCTTTCTTAAGAGACATGTTCACAATAGAGAATGACAATCTGAAAAGCCACGTAAGCTCCTAGAAGCGTGAATCTCAGCTATGAGTCTCAGCTTTGTCTTGCCTGATACTACACTTGAGACGTTGAAAAACAGAAATCTGCTCTTAATCTCATTTAAGATGCTATAAATCAGGGATTATTCCACTGAGCTCAATGTAAATTTGTGGTAAAGCCGATTTGAGTAATAAATATCTAGTTCCCAGACTTGAGCAAAACAAGTTGGGCTAGTAATGGAATCATGAGTGCTCTGAGTTATGTGTGCTGGAAAAATTACTGGATGGCTTCCTTCTAAGAATGATGATTTTCCCTCTTGCCTTTGTTCACTTTTTGCAGTGCTGTCTCCTATACCAGTTGTTTACTTCTTCCCTCTACTCCATTCCTACTTTTTTTCAGGCTGCAATTTACCTTTCTAGTGTGCAGATAATTGATACTTTGGACTCAAGGTAGAGTTATGTAAATATAAATTACTTGACCATACCAGACCAGGTGATGTAACTCAGTTTTCAGTGTCGACTTATTCCTGCAGAGGAGTCAATCTGGTCTTAAACAGCCACATAAAGGCTTATTGTAGCTCTTGCATTTTCCCCCCTTCACTTTGACACTTCATGCTCATCTGCCAGTCAGTATCACTGCTTTCCTCATTCCATGTAAGTCTGTGTTGCAAGCAAAGGTACCAAATTGAGGCTAAATTTTCTGCAAGATTTTATCTGCCAGCTGCATCTGCCTATTTGCTGTGTCTAGCCCTCCTGTCTGCCAGCTGCTTTCAGCAACCAGCTTCTTGAAAGCCACAAGGTTCAAACTTAAAAGCTGCTCCCACTTTTGTGCAGTACCTCCATATTTGTTTTTTTCCCCTCACTTTGTATCCAAGCAGGAAAAAAAAGATATAAAGACCCAGGTGTTGCCTCCTTTTCCACTCATGCCATGTGATTCCTGTTGAATGACTGTGATCATGGGGTCAGGATTCTTTTGTATTTTTACCTTCTAGGTACAACTAGCAATTCCCTTCTCTAGTGGAACATTTCCACACAGCAAGATGTGGCAAAGACTGCAAGAAAGGATGGTCTCATAAAGATGACATGAAAGGAGATTTTGAGGTGAGGGTAAAGGTAATAAAGGTCAAAGCTATAATTATCTGCATGTAGAGGTATTAAGACTGAGTACTGCATCATCTTACATTTGAAACCTCTTAATATATTCAGGCACATTAACATACCTTCCTCTGCCTGAATTCTGAGCCAGCCAGCTCTGTATGCAGGAAGAAACTGGCACAGGACACGTTACAGTGAGGCATTACACATTCTAATGGATCCACTCTGAGCCAATCTCACCAGCATGGACCTGTGTAAATACAGCCTGGATGTTTCCTTCCAGTCGCCGAGGCTTGTGTCTTTCCCCCTTATTACTGAGTATCCTAATAGAGGAACTGTACATACTTTTACCTCTTCCTCTCAGATGAAATCCACACTTTCTCCATCTCCCTCATGGATATGAAGAGCGTTTTCAAACCTTCTATGTGATCCCCTGGAATTCTCAAAGATTTGTGTTTGCATACATTTCCATACTTTTGATTGTGAAAACTCTTATGGTACCCATATGGTTTTACCTTTCTTTACTATTATGAATATCCCTGATGATACTTATTCTGGGATTCCTTATCAGAGACCTGTAGGACTTGTAGACTTAAATAGCTGCATAAGGATATTGAGGATATGAGCCAAGGCTGCATGACAGTGTTCTTCTGCATCCTAAGCAGAGAAGGGCACTATATGCAACTTTTGAAAAAACACAGGGTCAACCTCTCTGTGTATCCCTATTCTGTGCATCACCAATCAATCACTATAACTCTACGGACTTTCAACAAAGTTGTAAACATATACATCATGACTCATGATAACTGTGACCATGTTCTCTGGAGAGGACACTTTGAAGGTCACTTGCAACAGTGTGTGAGGATGTGAACAACAGCTGACAGCTACACTTGCATTCACCCATGGATATGGGTATCAAAGATATGGGAGATATGGACCTGTGTACTCTTGACATCCCTTCGATTTTTCATTTTTAGAGTCAAGCATAATTGAATTCACTATTGAGGGACTGTGCTCCTCTGCCTGAAAGTGATAGGGAAACTTTTACCATGTTGGAGGAAGGAAGAGCATGGCTTTTATTTATGATGACCTAGCATGAAGATGCTTCAATGCCAACACTCATCAGGATAAAAGGGGCTTCAGAAACATGGCCTTCAGTGTACTCTGAAGGGGCTTAAAATCTTTTTGTTATAATCAAATACTTTCTCTTTCCCTTTATGCTGCCTGAATGTTGAATGGCAGTTTTGTAGAAGATGTATTTATGACACCTGTGTTACATAAGCTTTGGTATCAGTATTCCACTTGGATATCCTTGGCTTCTATGTTAGTAAAAAGAATGATGATTAAAAATTTTTGACCAAAACTTTCCTGACACAAAATGTTAAAATATTTGACTCCTTATCTTTGCCAGTTATGGCATAACAAAGACAAAAGATTAAACCATTAATCACACACAGGCCTGTAAAAATTCAGTTTTGATCATGAGACAGTTCTTGAAGTGATGATGTGCCAGTACTGTTATTTTGACATGATAAAGTAATACAAAGTATCTGTTTCATACTTTCATCTCTTGAACTTCTGTTGAAAGGAAAGTGAAGAATGAGAGACTACAAAAACATGTAATGTAAACATGACTGTATGACAAACCTCAGAAAGGAATGAAAGTTAAGTGTTGAAAGCCTGCTGATGTTTCTTTTATTCTTTTCTTCCATGAGTCATGAAAACCTCTGTTGTTTCTCTTCCACTTACTGATTTATTGCTTTCTGGTATTCTTGAAATTCAAAACTTTCTTGGATACTGCTTTAATTCTTGTCTTCTTAAATCCCTTTTTTAAACATTAACATAAACAACTTCGCTTTGTGTCCACTGCAGTTTAAAACTTTAATAATTTTATTGATTTCCAATTTGCAAACAATTATTAATTATTATTTTTAAGCAGGGAGGAAAAATAAAAGGATGATGCTTTGAAGCATCAGCCCTGGCAGTGACAAAACCATGATCCCAGTGGTCAGCCAACTGCTAACTGCTAACTCAGGTGGGATCAACTGGAGCAGATTGCTCAAAGCTACAGCAGACATCAGGCAGTCCAAGTCTTGGGGAGGACTGTAAGGTTGTTCCAAATTACGAGAGAAATTCTGTCATCTCCCATCAAAATGCGGGATGCAAGAGAAGTCTGAAGGAGTAGGAAGTAGCTGCAGCATGGATGTGCCATCTGTATTGCCACATCTTTGTCTTCCATCCAAACAACTGCATGAACCAAATGTATCTGAAAGACTGGTTTCTCTTTAAACTCACAGACTCTGAGAGAGGTGAGGCACTGTAACGGGCCAGAGAAGTTTTGGCTGCCCCAACCCAAGTGGTGCTCAAGGTTAGGCTGGAAGAGGCTTTCATCACTCTGGTCTAGTGAAAAGTGTCGCTGTCCATTACAGGGCAAAGAGGAACTATATGAACTTTAAGGCTCACACAACCTAAATTATTCTATGTCCGAGATTAAATGTACACTACAGAGAGTGACAGATGCAAGCTCACTCAGCTCACCAAGGGCAGCGTGATCACATCACTGAAGTATAAAACTTGGGTTAATATATTCGTTAACTGAAAAGGATGTAGGATTTAGATTGGATATTAGGAAAAATTCCATCACTGAAAGAACTGTTAAACTTTGGAACAGGTTGTCCAGGGAAGTGGTGGAGTCACTATCTCTGGAATTAAAGACGTGTAGATGTAGCATTTAAGGACACGGTTTAGTGGTTGACTTTGAAGTGCTGAGTGAACCATTGGACTTGACAATCTTAAGGATCTTTTCCAGCATGGACAATCCTATAATTCTAAGATTCTAGGATGCATTATCTGGGGCTTGGCTCCGGGTTGACAGCCAGTCTGCTGGCTCATGTCTCCTGCTGTGGGCCAGGGCACGGGGCAGGCTCACACTGGCTTGTAAGGAATCCTGTGGACATATCCCAGGCTGCTTCTCTGTTGAGTGGGTGCAGCCACCCGTAATGCAGTCATTCCCGAGGGACTGGGATTTAAAAGGGTGTAGGCAGTGCTTGGCAGGCTGCAAGTTTGAGGTATTGGTTAATTAAATTCCTTGTAGGTTTTTCCTTCATGATAATGTTAAATCCAGGGATAAGTTGTCCTGGCAACAGCTTTGGCTACTGTTCTTTCCACCTTTACTTTTAGGATTGTGATTAGAGGTACTTGAGTATGTAAATCACCATCTGAGGCTGGTGGATGTATTTATTTATTTCAGAGAAAGTGGCGCCCATATGAATTGAAAATACAGCGCACTTTCACTTGTGTTTGAGTAATAAAACAATATACTCACTCTTCACAGCTCAGTCTTTAGCCGACAACATATATATTATTCATTGTTTCAAAATGTAATAAAGATACATACTTAATATCTGCTTTCCAATTAAACTTTATGAGTGGGGGCTGACTGTGGTTATATTTTTTGGCTGTGCTTTTTAATTTTCTTCTAATGCCTCCCTGGGAATTCAAGAGGCAGCTTCAAGCATAAACATGTTGAATGCTAAAATAGTGCAGTGTATTTTATGGCCAAAATGTTATTATACAGATTTGTGGGGCTGTCAAATGTGGTGACTGAAAGTAGGCGTTGAACCCGCTACACTTGATTTCTTCAGTAAGCTTCAGAATTTGCAATTTCAGATAAAGCCAATGGAACCAGGGATAAGTGGCCTGGTCTTTTTTCGTTTGAGGAATGGTGTCAATTATTGAAAACTATGGATTCTTGATACTCCTACAGATCCAATCCCTTATTCTTATTTTCTTATTCTTATTCTTATTCTTATTCCATGTTCATTTATGAGTCTTCAGGGATAAGTAAGATATGCACCATAGAATTACATACTTTGTTTTAGTTGGTTCTGTTTATATGTTGGGTTCTTTCTAAAAATTATAATTTTAGTCTCAGACACTTCTCCTGGGAGAGGGGTAACTAATTAAAATGGTTCCTCTTTGTAGGTGTGTGCAGGTTTTTTTACTGCCTTTATCTTGTTCTTCCCATGATTAGAATCCTGGCAGATGGCACTTTGGCAGGTCTGTGAGTCTGTGTGGCTGAGACCTTGGAGACAGAGGTCATCGTCTGTTTTGGAGGGGACAGTCCCCTTCTGCCAACAGGCTGCTGGAGCAGGGCAGTAGCAATAAATGACTAATTGGGATACTTGTGTTATTCAGAAAATACTATATGACAGCATTTATACTTTGCTTTAAATGACCAACATATTATTCTGTATACAATGGCTTGGGACAGAGCAGTGACTGTGTCTATAATTGGGTTTGTTTCATTGGTTTCTTTTTCCCGCCTGAAGCCAGCAGAGATTTTCTCTATCCACAATACAAGTCAGTGGCCATATTGGAAGAAAAAAAATGGAAGAACAAATGCAGATATCACATGCTAGAACTAAATGACTAAGGAGCTGTTGAATAAGGAAATGGAGAATGCATCCGTTATGAAATGACAAAACTCCAATAAGGACCTCATCAGTGGTCAGCACAGACTCAGGGCTCAGGGCAGGTGACAGTGGCTGTGAAATAGAGATATCCAGATCTCCCTATGCCTGGTACTTTGTCTAACTGGTATGTTATGGAGGCACTTTCCTTTGGTCTGTCTAGCCAATGCCATTGGAAAGGGGATGCCTCCAAAAAACTGCTCTTCTAAGGATTGTTATTTATGTGCCTGAATCACTTCCTGAAGGGTTTTATTCTTTTTCTGTGGCTCCAGAAATAATCTAAGAAAATTTGCATCAAAACTCAGTCAATAAAGTTATGTCAGGTAAAACTCTCTTTTGTAGCTCTGTCACTACAGCTTGGCAAAGAGAAAAAGTAATAGAATGTAATAGAAGGTAATTTGAGGTAGCCCTGCTATTTTCATGCCTCCAATATGAAAACAGCAGAAGCTGTTGTAGAAAACACAGCTGGCTGTCTGAACTAGACAGTTATGAAGTGACATACCTGTGGCTGGCTGGCAGCCCAGTCTGCAACACAACTGACTGTGTCTAAATGGAGATCTCCAGCAGGCTAAAAAACCTGTGGAAAAAAGTATGGGAAAATATTTTCAAGGAACAAGTTAAAGGGCTGTGCACTTTCCAGAACGGTGATAGGAAATGGGAATCAGGAGTTGGAAAGGCTTCTGGCGGTGGCAGGCAGTGGATCTGTTGGTGAAGATGGGTATGGACATTGGGGAATGGGTTAAAACCAAGAGAGCTGAAGAAACTTCTGAAAAAGGGAAACCAAAATAAAGAGAGAGCATTCCGTAAATGAGCAGCTCACTTACTAAGAGGGGTAGTTTTTTGCTGTGGAAAACTGATTCTCTTACTAAGGATACAGGGGAATCATAAAGTTGCAATCCTCAATACCAGAAAAGTAGCCAGATTTCTGGAGAAGGAGGATGCTACCAGAGGAGGTTAAATTAATAACAAAATGGATTAAAATGAGAACTCAGGATAATGTAAAAAGGTCTTGAGAATAAAATGAATCAAAGTATTAAGAGGTGTGGAAAGCAGATCTTTGATTAGCTTTATGCCAATAACTGGGTGATGGAGTGAAAGACAGTAAGGATTTGAAATTATTTCTGTGTAAGAATTAACGAATGAGCTTGACATTTATAAAGCATGATAGGAAGGTCTGTGTGACTGAAAATTTTCAAAAAGAATGCCATGGTGATTTTTGTGAGTGGACTATGCAAAAAAGACAGAAATTCTTCTGAAGTTCACTTAAAAATTGCCAGACCAATCAGAACCTGACAGCATCTGCAGCAGATCACCAAGGCAAGGCAGACAGCAAGATGACTGACTTCTCATTTTACAGCGAGGAAAAGCTATACTAACATGTAGGGTGGGAGACTGTGTGAGATATGTTTGAATTCTCATGCTGAAAGGAGATAAAAGTTCTTTATTTTTAGCATCTTAGCTTGGGGAACTCTAACTGAAACATCATTTTGAAAGATTGAGAAATAGATCACAAATCTGAAAGATAGGGTTGCTTAGGTACAAATGATTTTTGCTTGATTACATTTGCAAGCAAAATAACAGCACTACGATCAATGGACTAAAATAGATAGTTGATATTTTAAAACTTTTTGTTTCATAGAAATGAAAACAATTAAGAGGTAAATCAGCTGTGGAAAAGACTATCAACAAACTGATGAATTATGATCGAGAGAGGCTGCAAAATGTTTCATTGCATGTTTGAATGCCACATTCTGAAAAGGGGGAAAGAAGACTTTGCCACTTAGGAAAACAAACCAAAAGAGTTAGAAGCTTGAGTTGAGGTGAGGTGAAAGGTCTCTATAAAAGCACTGTAAATCAGTGGGGCATGGGTAGGGGAAAAATTTGACACATATTATGGAAGCAGGTACCAAGAATTTCAGTGCTGCTATGTGTGAGTATTTAATAATATATCTGCAGATTCTACCACAGTGGTGAAGCAAAGAGTAACCAGCAAGAAGATACAATTTAGCAAGACCCATGGTGAGAATTCTTGCTTATCTTTAAGGTGAAGATTTAAATTGCTTTCTAATACCAATTTAGTTCAGATGGGGTTAATCCAACAAAATGTTATGTTTCTTTCATGTAGTTCATCTTGTGCTAATACACAGAACTGTTCCTGTGCTTGCTTTCTTTTTCCAAGGAATTAAAGACATTGGAGGATCCAGTGTAGGATTATGGTCTGGTAATGGGGTCATAGATTGGTACAATGACCCAAAAATATTAAGTGGAAGAAGCAGATGTTTTTTGTACAGTGTTTGGTTTTGTTTTCTGGGATGTGTGTACATATGCTGCATTTGTGGACTTTGCCATTCACTGAGCTTGAATCATAATCCACTGTGTAAAATACTTGTATTTTAAGGTCTTTGAAGAAGAAATTTGTTTCTGGAAACCTAAAACATATCCAGAGTCTGTGATATTGCAGGAAAATTGAGTTGTTGGAGGCACTGATGAGACAGTGTGAACATAAAAATTATCTCTTCTTGTAAATATACACATATTTTAGCTACTTCCTATGCACCCTGAATCCTATGTGCTTCTTCCTCTTTTTACTCACAGCATTTTTTCCTGGCAGGGTTCTTAGCTGAGTTTATAGATGGAAAAGTTTAATGCAAAAGCCAGCATCTAATAACTTGCTAAGACTTTACTGGAAAACAAACAGGGATGTTTGCTCTTCTCCAGGCTGTCAGACAGAAATGAGCATCCTGGAGTTTTGGAACCACATCTTCTTTGTTTTTGTTACAAAGACAAAGGAAACTAACTGGACTCTAAAGGAAACTCTCTGTGTTTTCAGCCTGGACCAGCCTGGGCAACTAAGGTCACAAGGAACTTTTTCCAGCTGCAAGCCAGCTGTGCACTGCAAGAACAGACAGAAGATGACATTATAGGGCTTTCATGTTTCTGCTCTGCAATGACAGCACACCTTACTTGCTGTATCCACAGCAGATTATGTGGTGATATGCCCACCTCCAACTCAGTGGAATGGCCTCCACCACAGGGGACTGTGTTATAAATCATTCACAAACCTTGCAAACACCTCTACCATATATCCATGCCTTTGTGGTTTTGTAGCTGCGGTTTCAGACATTCTGTTGTCATTTCTCTTTATATAGGTGTTCCTGGCCTTCTTTTCTATTTTGCTAACTTTTTGCATTTGGGCATTAAACCTTTAATGACCTCCTTCATGAGGTTTTGGTTCTTGTTCCTTTATTCATACTCTCAAATCCCAAATTTAATCTCTGAGTTGGTTCATTTCATTTGCAAGCACTGTAATCCCTTTTGTTTTTCCTCTTCAGCCACATCCTTGGGCTTTTCACTTTTCTTCCCCTCTGTGTAGTTCTGCTCTCCCACGAGCTCTTTCTCAGGAGTTTATTATTTCAACAAAATCACTGTTTGGATGAATTATGTCCCATCTGGATAGGGTTTTTGTACCTCAAAATGACATTTAACATCACAGAAGGAAAATCTTCCTTCTTTTTTCTTTATATTAGATCTCTAGTCATTCAGTGAAGTCCCTATTCTGTCCTCTCCCTCCTTTGCTCTGAGTGAGTAACATGTAATACTGCAGAGGTTACTTTTACAAAAGTCACCCTCACCCTTTGTCCTACGCCTCATATTAGTTCCTCTAATTTCTTGTCTGATTGCAGTCTGGTTCTGGTGACCTTGGTCCTTTGATTTGTGCTGATATTTTTTTTCATGTTCCTTTCTTATATTGTAACTTAAGAGATTTTACTGCTGCATTAGCTTTACTGGACCACACTTTTTTTGACTCTGAAGGCCGTTGGCAAAATACTATAATTTTATAGGTCAGTACATCCTCCTCACCTGGAGGGAGATCTGTACTTACAGCTGAATCTTCACCTGTGATTTCTTATGGTAAATTCATTATTCTTGCATAGGCATATCAGTGTATGTTTTTAACTGTGGAGTCCCTCATTCTGAAACATCATTTAAGATCCCCACTGCAGGTTTGGCTAGTAAAAACCTCTGTACTGTCAGTATGTGCTCTTCTTCCACTATCCAAAGGCTCTATATTGTCTTTCCACTACCCTCAGACACATTCCTAATTCCTGTTTAATCCAGGAATAGAGTTTGGAAGTGAGTGCAGGAAAACCAGGGTAGGGTTGACAGTTATGGCCCTATAACAGCCACAGAGGGAATGAAGCATATCTAAGTGACTGATTGTTAAACATAAAAAAATCTTCAGCAGTCATAGATTATTTGTCTGCAATTCCACTCTCATTTTTCACTAGTTATTGTTAGTGTTATTTGACATTCCATCTTCCAATTTGCTGTGGTAATGGACTCGAGGCTGACAAATAAAGTGATGAAATACTGCTTATCTCAGTTTTATTTCTTCTCTGAGTAAAGCCCTGGTGGACAAAAACATCTTGGATAGAAAACTACTCTCAGTACTGATCCAATTCATGATCATTTTACATCTTAGCTCTCCTGAGCTGATCCTACAGCCAAAGTTTTTTTATATGTTCCAGCAATATAAAATTTGCTAATTGGCTCACTAATTGGTTGTATGCCTTGTTGATGTGTTGAAACAGGGTTTCCTACTCTCCCAAGTGTAGGAGATCATTAGGTGCATTCACATCTGAAAACTTGTGAGTCACAAAGGTTCCACAGACGTTTATCTTTGTTTATTCATGCAAGTTTTTTGGTACTGGGAACAGATTGGGTCTCAACCCAGGATCTCCTGATACTGTGCCCTGTCAGTATTTGTCCTGGGTTAAATCAGGATTTTCTCCATGTTACTGGATGAGGATGGCAGAGTTATCAAGTTCTGCTGCATAAACTAATGATGGAGATACTGGCCTTTCTGTTGCATTATTGGGACGGGAAGAAACTCTAATTCTGGCTGAACATTTGAGTAGCATAGTACAAGTACCGCAAGACTTCATAGTAACATATTCTCTGGGAAGTTTTCTGAACTGTTATCAGCCAGAAGCTTCCTGCTGAAGAGGGTCCCCTTGTAAAAGAAACTCTGACAAGGTAGAGTGTGTATTCATTTAGTTGTCTTGTAAACAAACTGCCTTAAATTAAAAATTGTAAGCTTTTACTGTGTATCTGGAATGTACCTAGCTGACTCCTTCTGCCATAATGCAGGCATGGTGGCTGAGCACTGAATAATGCTGTACGTACAATTTATGTTGGTATGTCCTGAGTTTCACTTTTGCTCCAAATGATTAAGCTACAAGAAGCTGAATGCTCACAAACTTGTTATAAAATGAGACAATTTAGCAGAAAATTGAAGAAATACTCTTCCAAACATTTTCAATTTTGTTTCTTATTTCTGTTTCTGAGTGAATAATTTTTAGGTATGTGAATTTTTGTGAATTCCTGACCAATTTCATGTGCCCTGTTTTGTGACTCCTTTGCCATATGTAGATCAATAGAGATCCGTGGATTGTGAGAACACAGCCCCAGCTTTGTTTCAAGAGGAGAAACTGTGCTGTACAGTAATGAAAGAGATTCCCTGAGATGCAGGAAAGGAGTAACTTATTCTCCTTTGTCATTTTTTATCTGTATCTCCCTGAAGTATGTTTTAATTTGTTATACGGATCAGAAAACTTCAAGAATTATGACTTCAAGAATTATGAAGAGTTCTGTGACACTGACATGACTTCTGAAAAGTTGGACAAGATAACTGGAAAGAATTTGTAATGAAAAGATTGTTTATTTTTAATAGCTGAGGAGATTAGCATTTTTTTGTAATTCATTGAATTTATGGCTGATATGCCAGGGGTAGAAGTGCAATAGAAACATCTTACTTCAGAGGATGACTGCATATTTTTTACTGCCTGTGTTTGATTGCAAATTTTTTGATATGTTGAAAGTTAAAAATTGCACAGTGCTCAGGCAAAAAATGGCTATATCTAGTTCAGAACGGTTTCTGGAGAGATTTTAATTTTTTTGAGGATTAGCATACAGCTTGCTCCCAGCATTTGCAGCTGCTTTAACTCAATTGTAGTTGACACAATGTGTACATTTACACCAGACAGTCTCTGCACTGGCAAATCTTAAGAGATTTAAGATGCTTATTTTTATCCAGACAGAAATAGGCAGTGCAGTTCTCTCCCCTTGTAATCATGCTATCATCTGGTGTCACAGACTGATATAAAATTTGCTTTAATGTCAAAATGATTGACATTGCACATTCTTGAAGTCTATTTTGTTTGTTCATTGTTGCTTACAGTCAACTGTTGATTCTGACTACTCATAAGGTACCATTTATTTTCATCAGCATTAAAAATATTCCAAAAACTCCCAAGAAAAGCTCCTGCAAGTGTATTCGGATAACTCTAATGGGGCATCATCTATTAGAAAAAAACTATGAGGAAACTGATGGAAATATTGGCTACTTTAGCACTGTAAATTCAGCCATTGCCTTGACAGAAGTGAGAAATACTTAAAGCTTTTAGACATTAATTGATAAAATACGCCCTTAGGATGGAAATTGAGTTTCTGCAGGCTCCCATCCTCTTGCTAGTCACTGTATTTAACAGGAGACTGCCTGCTTGAGGGTTACTCTCAGTGTGACAGCTCAGGAAGGAAGCAGCTGAGATACACAAAGCCTGCCCCAGTGTTTCTGGGGGCAAAATTCTGTGATAGCTCTTGCACCAGGCTGGAGCAAGAGCTGAAGGACTCTGGACAGGGAGGCAAAGGCTCAGCTCACCACTGGAGACACGTCCTGCATCTGCACTGGAGCAGCCTCTGATACAGTTGAGGCTGGCAACCATGTTATGGAGAACCTTCCACTTCTGGAATGACACAAGTGAACTGAGAGGGCTGCATGGGGAGTGGGCAGAAAAGGGATGGCTTGATGCAGGAACAATGTCAAAGTTCCAAATGTCCCCAAAAAATATGGATATGCTAAAAAAGGTGTGTGTGGGTGGGCAAAACTAAATGGGAAGCAAAAAATACAGGTATATTTAAAATTAAAAAGAGGACTTTTTTTCAGTTTGATAAGTTCCACAGAGGAAAATGAACAACAACAACAGTAATAATAACAATAATAATAATAATATAGTGATTGCATGGGCAAAGATTTGGATAAAAGAGAATAAAAGAAGTTCACAACCCTTTTGTTCTCCCTGAGTATAAACAATCTGGTCCTTATAGTACATAATAAAGTGTGCTCTGCAGCCTTACTCTCAATGATAGCTGTGCTATTCTGACTCTAAAGGCACTGTGCCTTTTGGAAGCAAAATGCTGCTAGAGACTGAGGGGAGAGCATCATCATACACCTCCTCCATGGCACACAACATGCCTTAAAGTATGATATGAAATAGTTAATTCTCCACAAACTTTTCAAATAAAGAGCTACAGGCTGAATTTTCCACAGCAAATCGATCTTTACTTATTAATTTTATCCACACACGGAACAAGTTTGGAGCTGTTTCAATCACTTGTTTTTTATATTTGTGGTGTTAAGACCACAAATCTAAAAAGAAAGCCTTAGTTTGGAAGTAGGAGTGTAGTCTGTTTTTTCTAAACTTAGGAACTTCTAGCACTTGGTATGTAGCTGTAATTAAGAGCAACTGACCTCCACAAACGCTGCTTCACCTAAAAAGGGAAGTTAATTAGTGGTTGGGAAAGAGTTGAAGGGAAAATCTAAGGGTCCAGTTTACCTTGAATCTGTTGTGATTTTAAGCCCAGATGGAGATGAAACGCCACAGAGCATCTCACTCAACCCCTCCCTCCTTCCCCCCACCCTGGTGGAATGGGGAGGAGAATTGAAGTAAAACTTAGATGTTGAGATAAAACCAGTTTAATAATTGAAAATACAGTACAATGCAATAATAACAATGGTAAATAATAGTTATAATAAAAAGGAAAAAAGTTATGCATAATGCAATTTCTCACCCATTGACTGATGCCAGATCCCCATCCCAAACCCAGGTTGGCCCCTTCTGGGTAACTCCCCCCAGTTTGTGCACTGGGCATGGCATTCTTTGGTCATTTTGGGTCACCTGTCCCAGCTCTGCTCCTGCCAGTTTCTTTCATGTACCTCCTCACTAGCAGAGCAGGAGATAAGGAAAAAAAGCCCTTGATTAGGATAAACACACCTTAGCAAAACCCAAATCATCAGTGTGTTATCAATACCATTCTCATTCCAAATCCAAAACACAGCACTGTAACAGCTACTGGGAGGAAATGAACGCTACTGGAGCTGAAACCAGGACAGAATCACACCTGGACTTTCTCAGTTATAAATCTAAACTCCCCCAGCTTGAATAAACTCTGATCCAGACTTTGAGTCTTGTGAAAGGATCATCTTTAATACCCTTAGAAATCAGTGTATTTGTTCTTGCTTTTGGAAGAGAATTCTTAGTTTTCTTGGGCTTTAGCTGCAAGGTGATTTCTTTTAAGTCTAGTTACTCATGTTCAAATCCAGTTTATTTCTCAATCCCTGCAAAATTCCATGAGTTCAAAACTATGACGGAGGTTCCCACAGACCCTGAGATTCTTAAAAAAATTAGGTTTCAATTTTCCATCTTGTTTCTGATTCCTTCAATTAAACTGCATTCATTGCAGCTTGGCAAACTTAATTGCACGCTTCAAAAAGAGAAGAAACAAAAATCAGGATGATGCAGAAAGATGAGATTTCTTTAAAATTGTATCTCTCTGAGAAAAAAATAAAAAAGAAAAGAAACCATAAGAAATGGAAAGCCAAGAAGAAATAATTTTGATTGTAAGTTTATCTTGCTATATTTTGGTGGGAAAATGAGGCCCTGTTAACTGTCCTGAAAGCAAAAGATTTGAAGGGAAGCTGTTTTTTCATTTAAATTTTATTTTATGAACCTGAAAAAAAATACAAAATGGCCAGAAATCTGTGGAGAATACTTATCAATCACATTTGTGACTCTGTGTTTTTTCACTTGCAAGAATGGAATTTACCCAATAAAGTTGGAGCCAATCTAAAACTAAAGAGGTTGCTTCTTGTACTCATTTGTAAGATGTCTAGTATTTTGGCTGCTCATTCCTAGTAAAAATCAGGGGACAGCAATCACATATCTTGCTATTACACATGCGTGATTTACCTTAGGAAAGATAAGTGAGTGGGAGTTATTTTTATCTTCACATGGTGACAAAACCCCTTGCACCCATGCTGCCAATGCAGTTTACAGAGGGTTAAAGGGATTTTGATTCTTTGGAAGGGAGGGGAGTCAGTAAGGCAGAAATGCTTGAGAGATGAAGTGATCCTTACTTCTAATCAGAAGAATTTATACTCTCCAGACTCTATCACAGAGCCAGCTAGAGAATTTGTTGCTATCTGTGAAGAACATTAGAAGAAGGGTATGAACTTGAAATGTGGACAGAGGAATCTTAAAACTGCCTTTATATTGAGTGGTACTGGGTGTGGTCTAATGATTGCTCTGGAATGGTTGTTACAGCCAACACCTGCCAGAGTATGAATTGTTGTGGCTGTGTCTGATCTTGAGTCTAGCTGCATGGGGAGGAAGGAGAATAAGTTAGCAAAAGACAGCTCAGATGTGTGTGATATATTCAAAAGGGTGACAGCATCCTTCTGCAAATACCCTTTTTATTACCTGATGTGCCTTTTCTGGACTCTTAAAATAATTTAGCTTGACGAGATCTCTGCAGATCTTCTAGCTTCACCTCCCACTCGAAGCAGGATCAACTACGCAGTGGAAATCTAAGAGGTCATTTCCAGTATAAAGGATTTAAAGTACTGCTGAAAGTCTGAGTTGTTTGGTTTGTTTTCCAGTAATAATGCAGCTCTTTGGGATTATTTTATTGGATTATGAGGTACTGTTAATAAGAGAGATGCTCAGCATTTACATCTCTTGGATACGGACATCTAAAAATCCTGTATAGAACTTTAGGGAAGGATTCTGTTTTGAGCCAGCTGACATGGTAATAGAGATGTAAAGGTAAGGGCAACAGCATAACCTTTATTTTTCTGGCAAGACAAGGAGGCACATACTGTTTTTCAAAATATCATCTTTTCTCTGGTCCCAAGGTTTTATTCAGGTCAAATGCACAGCATGAATCCTACGTTCAGGGACTCTGAATTCTGGTCTGCTAGGTGTTTGCATATACAGGAAATTTAAAAGTAAACACACAATGAACTGGAGTCCTCCATTTTAGAACTATGTTTTCAGGTAGGCGTGAATTCCAGTTTTAGAGAAGGATGAGAAAAGTGCTTTGTATGCTATTGAGTCAGCTTATTCTGTTTACACCTGAATTCAAAGAAATTACAAAATACAGTGCTTAATAACATCACTTTAACACTTATTTTACTCACAGATGCTCAGAGAATGTCTAACTGTGACCTGACACAGGTGTAAAGGCCTGAGCACGTGTGCTTGTAAGGAGGGAGGGGAAGCAACCTGGTCTAAGTAAGAGAGAGACAAACCTTCAGGCTTTCAGTCCTTACATCTGAATGGACACTGAAATCCAGCACCTGAACCCTGCTTTAACCAGCACAGGACATCCAAGGTTGCTACAGCTTGAGGTGCTTTGAATCCAAGCAATTGGTACAACCACTGGTGTCTGCTCAACATTCAGCATTGACCTTTCCCACCCCACTGTGCTTTATCTGTCTGAGACATCAATCTTTGTTTAACAGATGCTGCTCACAAATTTTGTGTGTCTTCATGGTCAACGTGCAATGCCCTCCTGGCCCTGAGCTGCTGGAAAGGATATTTCTTTCCATGGCTGGATTCCCATTTAACAGTGGGGTCTCCAGCAGCAGAGGGGACTTGTCTGGAGGGAAGAGAGGCTGGTGGCCTGCGTGGACAATGACAGTGTGATCAGCTAAGAATGATTTGACCTCCAGATTGGAATGATCCATACAGGCAAATACCTTTTGTGAAGACACAAGCTGATGTAATCCTGTGTGTTTGGATATTTTTTGGATAACATTAAAGTAATGAACAGAATTACTATGTAACAAAAAACATGTGATATTTTTTCTTTTCCTAAAAACACATCATTTAACTTCCTTAGAGGAATCTAGAATTACTTTCCCTGAAACACACTGACTGAAGCACATCTATTTCATATGGTTTGCTTAACACATTCTGAGAGAAATAAAATTAAATTTCATGAATAAGATCCTTCCACTTGCATGCATGCCTCGATTCAGAAGTTCAAAGTCAGTGAGCAGCTGTAATAGAAACAGTAGTCTTTATTGGGAGTTGCACAATATATAATAACTTTCTAACTTATTTAAAACGAAGGGTTATATTTTTCATTTCAGTGTCAACCTTGCTTTCTGCATTATAGTTCTAATACACAGGACGAATAATTTTATTCTGAAATAATTGCATGATGATTTATCCTACAAAGTATCTGTTGTCTCCACAAAGTAGAATTGAATCGAACAGGATCTCAAGCCTCCTGGTATTCTTTACCTTAAATGTGGCACTAATTTGCCCTCCATTTGCCCTCAGTGCTGATTGTAAAGAGTAGCCTGTGCCATACTATTGTGGTAATAGTCATGAATATATCTGTGAAATGGCTAAAGCTGTGCCACTTGATGGGAAAGGAGAGAGGGCAGACACCAAGACACCTGTAGAACATTCCTGGTGCTGTGCATGGGCCAGATCCCAAGACACAGCAGGAAGGGTGATGGTCACATGTGTGGGAAAACTGAGATTTTTGTTTGTGGGAAAATGTTTCCAAATCTGGGAGAACTTGGAAAGGCAGAGGTTTGTGTTTGCCATAGGCAAATCTGTAGGTCATGGGCATATTGATGTTCTTCAGGCATTCCTCTCCTTTTCCATTTTTCTTTGCATCTCTCTCTCTGCTGTCTTTCTACTTAAACATCTACATATGTCAGAGACATCTTAAAGGTTAAAGCTGTCCATGCTGTATTTATTCCACTGCCCAGTACTACTTGATATGTAAGATTTTCTGCCTCTAGCCCCAACTTTATCTTTCACCAAATAACCGAAGTGAGCAAGTGGACTCAAAGTATCTGAGCAGGAAAGTCAACAAAAGTCTTCGACTAAAAGACTTTGAAACAATCAAACAGAATTGTATAACCAAGCACTCCCACTGTATAATCAGGCAGGAAAACTACTGTAGCTTCATATAAACTCTAACTACTATTCACTTATTTTCCTTCCTATTTGAACCCTGCAACATTTTTAAGGTCTGATTTAATTGCTGGAAAGGAACTATAAGAGAAGCTATTTCACAATATAACAGCAGAAATACCAAAATTAGTGCACAATGTTGTCTTATAAGCATAACAGCAACCCACAATTGGAAGCATTGTGTAGGAATATTAACCTCAAATTTCTGTTTTGAAGAGTGTGCAGCAAGTTCAATCCCTGTCTGGGCTAGTCACTTAAGAGTGGGACTTGATGACCCTTGTGGGTCCCTTCCATCTCCCTTCCTGTGATCTGGAAGTGTGACAAATATGCTTCTTACTGCAAAAACAATGCTGTCAACCTGGACTCAGTGCAGTGTCACTCTGTCCTCAAAGCTCTCATAAGAGCTTGCAAGAGCTATTTTTTTTATTTTTGCCATGCAACACTAATGTAATCAATGGCATAAATAACCCAGAATTTTCTGTGGGACTTTGGTCTTTATTAAAAACAAGGTCAATTGCAATGATGAGTTTTTAATATGCTGCTGTTTACCTTCGTTTACCATGTCAAGGTCTGGGACTCTACTGGTCAATTAAATCTCATCTCCAAATCTGCAGCATCTGATTTGTTTGACTCATTAGAGGTTTAGGAGTAGGTGTTTGTTTGCGTAGGTTTTTCTTGCTTTTTCAAACTTCAGCAGATCCAAATTCTATGACCAGCAGCTCTCACATAAGAAGTTGTTGTTGGTTCATTTGGAGCTGTGACCCTCGGATGTGGTGGGTAGAGAAGGGCAGGAACTCAGCTCTCACAATTGGATGGATCTGTAGTATTTCCAATTATTGTGTGTGTATATATATATATATACATATATATATATAATATATTTGTTTCAGTTACTCCACTTTACACTGGTGCAATCAAATGCAGAATGTGATTCATGAACATCAAAAGAAGTTAGTCTATAAATAATTCACCTTAAGCAAATGCAAGGAACTATAGGTAGTGACAGTTTCTCGCTGTGTTCCCAATGATGGAAATCCCAGCTGGTAAATTTTTACATCTTGTATACTCACTGTGTATATGTGTGTGTGTAAGTCACTCATACGATAAATGTTAAATAGACAATTTACATATTATTTTCTCTGCTTAGGGACTTGCCTTGCTCTATGTGCTTTAAAAAGCATTTGCATTGCTACCTTTGGTCACAGTGACATTCGACACCTTCACAGGTCTGCAAGGAGAAGTGTGAATTCTTCTCATTATGTCGGAGGGAGTGACTCGGAGATATTTACTCTACATTATACATAATGCCAGATGATCAATGCTACTACCACTGTCCTCCAGCAAAGACACAGCATGGGAGTAAGAATCAAAGTGTCCAGCTTTATGCCCAGCTCAAAGCACTTGGTAGCTGTGAATCTGCTGTCCTCACTTCTCCTCCAACAACTTCACAAGACTGACCTTTTGTATATCAGGTTGTTAATCATAGAATTGTTTAAGACGTACTTGTACACTCATGACATAATCAGAAAACTCAACAGAGCTTCCAGCAGCAGTGTAGAATTTCTCTTAGATTTCCTCAGCTCTGGGCATGAATACTCAACTGCTCTGAGCTTGAAAACCATAGGCCTGGGGCTTTCTTCAGCTCTCAGCACAGGGGCTGGAGCCCAGGGGTCAGCCTCCCCCTCTAATCTGCAGTTGCAATTAGGGAAGGATAGGCTGTGGGATGGAACCCACCTGGAGAGAAAGACAGCACTGCTGTGCCCTTTCCACACTCATTTGCACAGCTCTGAGGGCCAGTGACAGTGTGGTCCACTGGTCAGAGGCATTGCTCAGTGGCAGAAGGTTGTATTCTATGAAACAAGAGGTTTTTAATTACAAACCTTGTTGTGGGTTAACCCTGATGGGCAGCTAAGCACCACAGAGCTGTTCACTCTCTGCTTCCAAACCAAAGTCCCGCCAGGAAGGAGGATAGAGAAAAGGAAAAGCAAGAAAACTTGTGGTTAAAGATAAAAAAACCCCAAGCCTCAAACAAACAAGCAGAAAACAAACTTAAAAAGAAGAAGTGGGAGAAAAAAAGTAAAAAAACAAGTGATATAAAATGCCTAGAAAACTCCTGAGCAGAACACAAGCAATCTCCCCAAAGCTCATGGAATCTGCCTGGTTATGTCCCCTCCCAATCTATTGTGCAGCTCCAATCTATTCACCAAGGGTGAGGAGCAGAGTAAGAAACAGAGAAGGCCCTGTTCAGCAACAGGTAAAACACTGGTCTGTTACTGGCATTGTTTTGGTCGTAAATCTAAATCACAGCACCATATAAGCTCCTATGAAGAAAATTTACTCCAACCTAGTTAGGCCAGTATAATCCCCTGTCCCTGAAAAGAAAAGATTAATCCAGGGCTGCTGTTAGGAAATGCTAGCAATGATTTCAATAGAATTAAGTAACTGCTCCTTATTCTTTTTCATTTGTACAGCTCCTCTGAGCTGCAGGAAAGGATTTGAATAAAACAAAAGGCAAAGTAAATCCTCATTCTTCTGATTTCCTACAATGTTACTTCAAAGCAAGAATATCAGGAACAGCTACAGCACTGAGTATGATGAACCATGGGTGCACTTAATGTTATCCAACAGAAAATGTGTCAGGAGAAAGTAATCCAGGAATATCAGTCACTGTTGTGCTAGGAATGATGAGTCAGATGGGTGCTCAGTGCAATACATCACTCTCTGAACACTTACAGGGAGGCTGGAGAAGTGCATGTGTCACTCCTCGCTCTGCTTGCAACCATCATTAAACATGAGCTGGTACTGGTGGTTTTTGGTGCCATTGGGTCGTATTTCCCTGGAAATCCAGAGCCTTTGGCAGCGAAGCTTGAATTTGGAGGGACATTTGTCTTTCCCATTATTTGCCAAGATAAGCATTGCATTTGCAGAGTCTTATCTTGATCTTTACTCAAGAGAAGGCTGCCTCGTTTGGGAGCAGGTGGGCTCTTTGTTGGTCCTATTTTAGTTGTGTGGGGTCTTCTTCAGCAAGTCAGTTCCCAGGATCATTTTTAAGCTGTTATTGAATGGTTTTAAAAGACAGAGATGGGGTGGAGGAGACATGTGAACAGTGTTTTGGATTCTATAAATGTGCGCTGAGCACATGTATGTGTGTAGGGTATTACTGCATGATGTGGGAGCAATACTCACCATGCACCTTACACAAACTGATGACCTATGATCACAGAATCACAGAATATGCCAAGCTGGAAGGGACCCACAAGGATTGCTGAGTCCAAATCCTGGCCAGCACAGGACCACCAAGAATCACACTCTGTGCCTGACAGCATTGTCCAAACACTTCTTGAACTGTCAGGCTTGGTGCTGTCACCACTTCCCTGGGGAGTCTGGGTGCCCCAACCAACCTCTGAGTGAAGAAACTTTTTCTGATGTTCAACCCAAACTTTCCCTGGCACAACTTCAGGGCATTCCCAATCACAGGACTCGCCCCTCCAGGCTTCACTTATGCCAGTGACGTCAAATTGCTGGGACTGGGACAAAACCTCAAGCTCCTCTTGTTTGTTCCTTGCACTGCCTCATTAGTGTAGAAACATTTCAGGTGTGGTACTTTGTAGCCAAGACCTCCTAAAGGAGATTGAGGGATTTCATTGGTGCTCATTTCCTCAAATTCTGGCACACTATTCCAGCACTCATTGTGACAAGCCTGCTATTTTCCCTTTCCCTCTTCCAAGCTAGTTTAAAGCTTTGTCAATGAGCCCTGTTAACCCCTGTGCCAGGCCTTTTTCCCTCTGAGAAGGCAAATCCCATCAGGTGTCTGTAGACTAGGTGTTGAGTAGATCCTCCCATGGTCGACACCCCCAAAATTTTTCCACTGCCACCAAACTTGGAGCCATGCTTTGACTTCATGGATGTGCCTATTTCTATAAATATCACTTTTTGTTACCAGAAGAATTGAGGAAAACACTACCTGTACTCCTGACCCCTTTAATAATCATCCCAAGGCCCTGAAGTCTCTTTTGATTGTCCTTGGATTTCTCTTTATTGTTTCATTGCTGCTAGTTTGAGCAATCAATAGCAGATAATAATCAGAGAGCCTTACTAGTCTGGAGAGTTTTCCAGTATGTCCCTTATCCATGCCCCTGGGAGGCAGAAGACCTCTCTAAGTGGGGTCCAGTCTGTGTGCTGGATCCTCTCTTCCCCTGAGAAGGGAGTCTCCCATTACAACCATCCTTCTTTTCCTCTTAACAAAGAAGGCTTTGATGTGAGGTACAGGTGGTGTTGCTTTAGGGGGCTCCACTATCTCAGAAGGACCTTCACCCATCTCATCAGTTGTCTGGCCTTCTGGTTCCAGAGCCTCTCACCTGCTGCAGAAGGTAACAGTCCTACTTGTCAGATTCTGAGAAGGAGGAGGAACCTTCTTCCTGGTGCAGTGACCTATTTCCAGCCTTTGTCTTTGAGAGACCCTTGGCTAACAGCCCTTTTACTAATTACCCTGCAGGGTTCTGAGTCCACGGTGAAGACACTACAGACATTTTTTTGCATGGTATTTTTTGAATCTCACTCTTTTTGATAACAATAAGCACAGATAAAAATAGCAATTATGCCACAGAGAAGCCTGTGTTTTAGAGCGTATCCTCAAAAGGAGCAAACCCAATTGAGGGGACTGAATTCCCAGTAAGTGTCAGGAGGCTGCACTGGCTGCATTATGCACACCTGTGCTCTGCCCCATTCTTTACAAACTCACGGCCTGGGACACTTACCAGAAACAGTCTCTTCAAGGATCTTCTTCTCATAATAAAGAAAGAGATTGTATTTATTGCTTTTCTCGGAGGAAAAGTGTTTCCCTTATACATACAGTAAGAGATTACTATACCTTTCTCTCTAAAGAGCATAGACAACTTTTATGGTACTTAAAAGTCTTTCCTTTAGTAAACAGCTCCAAAATTATTAAGCCCTTCAAGGGCTCTCATAGCAAGATTTCTCTCACCATGTAGGCATGGGAGGTACCAGAAGCAGATGTTATGAAAGTTGTAGAGAAAAATCAATGTTTAGTACAGAAGGTAGAAAAAGACAGTGATGAGAATAAATGAAAATAAATTTGCCTCAATAAATATTTGTCAAGGAGCCTAATTTCTGTGGTATGGATCAAAATTGCTGCTGACATTTTCTGTAATGGAGTTTCTTCTGATCTGCTCAAAGTCTCCATCTGCACTCTGACTCATCCACTTTATGCCTGGACTGGGCATGTAAGACAGACCGCCACATCCACAGGACCCTGGCATCCTTCTGCAAAATGCTTCACCTAGGAAAGGCTGAGGCAAATTGCTACATATAGACATACAGACCTGGGCTTGTCCATTTTCCACTGTAAAAAATAAGGCCTTGACTGAGAAAAATCAGCTTTGTATCCAGATTCTTCCTTCTGCCTTTTTTATTTTCTAAATATGAAATGCTCCTTAAACTTTGTTCTGAATGCTTAAAAGAGTGGTTGTGTCTTAGCTTTTTTTTTTTTT
>VXBQ01004806.1:199841-299098 GCA_013400175.1 Phainopepla nitens
TTTTTTTTTTTTTTTTTTTTTTTCTCCTGTCTGGATTTATAGGCAATACAGGCATAGCTCTATTGAAATCGGAGGAACTATCCCAATTTCCACTAAATGATGCAGATCTGGGGTTTAAAATGCATATTCAGAATAAAAGAGTCCTGTCAAGAAAGTAGCAGTGGGTAATGAGGCAAGGATTTTAGCTAGAGATTTCAGAAGTGTATTTATGAGGCTTAGAGCCACATTTCTCATAGCTAGGGAAATAATATCTGTTCTGTTGCTTGTTTAATAAAATTATTCTCTGTTTCAGGAAAATTAACAAGTCACAGTGCATTTAGAAGCTGCTGCATTGGTGTTTTGTAAAGTTGAAAAAAGATAACACATTTAGTGGTCCAACATGTGTGCTGTGTTTGTCTTTGGAAAATATTCTATTACCTGTCCTTCTCTGCAGACAATCATTGGCCCGTCAGTGTGAATAATTTGTTTTGCTCTGGAAAATTTCAGCTCCTGCTAGGATTGACTAAGAGGAATTATTGTTTCAGCAATAATCTCTGTTGATATGTTGTATATTAACCAATAAGCGGCTGCTGAAATTGATTAATCGTTGAAGTGGAGATGAGATTTTAAGGCAATTTCAAATTCTGTTCATTGCACTCATATTTTTTTATTAAATATCCCTTTGTTGTGCTGTTTTGTACAAGATGAATAGAACTTTTTTTTATAGGGCTTCTCAGTGTCATACATTACTTTCTAAACATTTGGGATGTTTGAAAATCCCAGATATCAGCAGCTCTATTTCCAAGCCTTCACCAAGGAAGGAGAAAAGGATAACCTTGTCTTTTAAAACACATTTGTCTGTGGTTTCTTGTGTGACAGCAGACTCCTTTTTTCCACTTTGATATATATAGGACAAGGAGAATCGCCAGAGCAGGTCGGACCCAAGGTTGATGAAGGCTAGTCCTCTGCAGCTGGCAGCAGACAGCACCAGCTGCTTCAAAAGAGCAGACAAGAAGTTTCACAGCTAGTGGCTATTTGAAAATTAACCTTTGAGAAATTTTCTCCCAGCTTCCATGGGTGGAAAAAATCATTTACGCCTGGAGGCAAGAGGGTCTGCAGGTCTTGCTTTTCTTTTTTTCCCTCTTTTTTTTTTTTTTTCTTTTTCTTTAGGGCTTGCTACTATAATTCTGTCCATTCTTGGTACTTGTATAAACTCTTGGATTTTTTTGATTGCTATGAAGCTCTTGGCCATCATGGTATATTGTGCCAAAGACAGGTGAATTGAAATTGGTATGAAACACCATGTCCTTGTATCAGTACAAAATATGTCACATTTCAGTCTCAGCAAGTCCATTGTGTTTCTAACAGTTTGTGTTACCTGTGCCTGGTTGTTTTTTTCTTTTAGGCCACAGTGGTTTGTTGTTTACTTACTGTTATCCCTGTCCAATTTTTGGCTTTCAGGTCCTTGGAATGTGAGTTCTTCAAAAAGCAGACTGGTCTTTACACAGCTTTTATACAATTCACTGTGAACATCAGCTATTTGCAAAAGAAAGATATGCATCAAAATCCAGGGGAGCTAAACATTATTAACATATTCTGACTCTCTTATTTGACTAAATGGGAGTAGAAAACAAACAAAAAAAACCAAGCAAAATTAACACCTCTGCAAATGAAATGTGTTAATAGTGTTGCTTGCCCACAGTGCATACCAAGGTACAAGGTCTTCTGATCCACCAAAGACTTGAGGTACCTGGAGGACTTGTGAGGCTGGGCTATTTTGATGGCCATATGTCTTGTTTCAGGCCTCTGCTTCCCACTTTTCTGGGGCTTTTTATCTATAATGTGCATGATCATGAAAACAATGGCGTATTTAACTCTATGAGAGTGTTTTATGCTGTCAGAGTCCTTCCACTGAGTCCCTGGAGCTGCTCCTGTTTGTTCTTTGCAAGGTGAGAATGGAGTACAGAAATGCTCTGTTGGTTGGGGAACGTAAGCTACTTCCCTGCTGCTCCTTATGGCTGATCTCTGAACTGTGCAAATTTAAAGACACTAAGAACACCTAAACTTGACATCAATTTATAATTTCACCCAGAGCATTTCCAAAGTATTAGACTTAAAGGGAAGAGATTTCACATTAATACATAACTGAGTTTGTCTTTATTATGTTTTTGTAGGAGACAAGGTAGGTTTGCAGCAGAGACTGCATAGAAAAGTGTGGATTTCTTTTGTTTTTGTCTAACTCCTGATCAGCAGGAGTGGAGTTGGAAAGGTCTTCTGAGGGAGATGGAAAAGTTCCAGCTCACCATTAAGTGAAGGAATTTACTCTTTATAGTTTGCCAGTTCTCTTTGTGAAGAGCTATATTTTGATTGTTACATGGTGCTTTCTTCAAAAGGTGTTTTATGGGAAGTCTAGAGTGGATGGAGCAAGTTATGGGTGATAAAGGCCAACCTTTAAACCTGATGAAAACTAAAATTCATATCGTGTGGCCATTATAAACTCAATGCTCAACTCTGAAAAGATATCTGACTGCCTCTACAGTTCAGGGAGGAACCTGGATCCTAAAGCAACTTCTTTTTATGCAGAGCCTCCTCATAGCACCTTTTACAGTACAACTTATCACTATGTTTACTTTTGCTGCAGTCCTAATTCTTGTGTGAATGTGGCTTGAACAATAAGTAAGTATAATGTCTGTGTTCATGGAGGGCAGGGATCTAGGTCTCATCATACTTGTGAATTTGTGTGTGAGATAATAAAGTCACATCAGGGAAATCATGTTCTAGCTGATCTTTCAAGCTAGATCTCAATGTCTATTAAAATTCAAGGTAAATCAATGCTAGCCTTTTCACTACAATTAATCCAATGTAATGTGAAATAGGGGTACAGTCCTGTAGAAATGGAGTAACTGATCTTGTTTCCATTCATTGTTGGCAGCATAGCAGTGATTTATACCAGCTGAAATCAGACTGGGTGACACACCTTGCAGAAATATGGCATTTCTGGTTTCAAAAAGTGGTGAAGCTTTTTTTGGGATTTTTTTTGTGTTTGTACCATACTTGCCTGCTTTCTGAGTGCTACTTTGTCAAACAATAGCCATTTCAGTGCTGTTTAATCAAATCTTCACGCATTTGTGCTAGTCACTATTCGTCAGAAACCAACATATTTCTTTTCAGACCAGGAAAACAATTCAAGTGGAAAAAAGAAATTCCATTGCCATAGTTTATCTGCATGATATATATCATCAGTGCACAGCAGTGGTATCTCATGAGACCTCAAATGCAGAACCTGTGCTAAGAAGAAAATATGAGAGCTAATTTTTCTTGTAAGTTACTCTTAGTTTTTTTCTTAGTTTTTTTCTGTGCTGGTCTTGGTGGAGGTTTCTGTGCTATAACCACTTTCTGTTCAGGCAGAGACTTGTACAAATCTTGGGCACCATTCAGCCCTTCTAGCTCTTCACCAAAATAGGAATTACAGATGGCAGCACAAGGAAGCATAGGTGGGGCCAGCACTCACAAAGAGAGAGGAAATATTTTTCTGGATATCACAAGCATTTTTAACTTTTTGTATGATGACAGAGTTCTGCCCTCTAAGTCTGCCCTTGAATGATTGAAGAAACAGGTGCAACTTCAGATGAACCAGATGATGGGATTAGAACCATTAAATTTCACAGAAAAGATTTGCTTAATATTACAGATTTTTCTAAGCCTGGAGGAACCAAAAGATGCAAGTAGTGCTTTCAGGGTGGGCAAATGTTGTAGTGGAATTGATTAGAAAAATTTCTATATCCCAGGCCTATTTAATTTCTCTTTGGCCTCTCTGTTTTAAGCTGTTAGGTGCTGCACGGTGCTTTATCAGTTTCCTTGGCAGAGCTCTCTCATTTATGGTTATCTGACTCTGCTTCATTTTTATGCCCATATCGTGGGTTTATTGGATTGGAAAGTTGACTACAAGCCATCCAGGGAGACTGTCAGCAGTAGAATATCACATTACTGAAGTGAACAGAATTTCAGCTCCTGTACACTTCAATGCTATTTGCTGAACTAAACAGAAACATCCTGAGATATTTCTCAGAAGGCAACCATTTTTCACTCATATATGGTCATGCTCTCAACAGACAACTGACCATAGCTAAAATAATGTCCTCAGCATCATATAAACTCACATAAAACATGAGTTAAGGATGTGTGAAGAAGCTGGAATATGACATGGCTCAAAGTAGTTTATATCCTAGGTCCAAATCTGGCTTTGCTCATGGAGGGGAACATCAGTGCAAACATTATGGACAGATTTTGGGGATCTTGGATTAACCACAGGCTAAAGGTGTAACTAACAACAATTTAACCCTAAACTGAACTTTAAAGTCTTATCCCATTTTCAAATTCTCCATGGGACTTATACTCCAAAAAGTCATTGCATCATAATTAAAAATGTTTCTGTTTAATCTTGGCTTTTGACTGAACAAAGAGCTGTAAAGCTTAACTGAAGCAGCCCTCCCTCTTTCAGAATCATCGCTCAATTTGAATATTACATATTGGTGCAAAATTTCCTAATTCCATGACTGGAGGAAAAGCTGTCTCTCTTTTTAAAGGGATGGGGCCACCTGCTAGCCAGAGAGCAGCACAATATATTAAATTGACATTGATTTTGCAGACAGTATTACCTTCATGTAGTTAAAAAAACCAGTCACGTTTTTATCATGAGAATAAGCTGGTGCTGTACATGACATTAAATAACACTTCTTGGATGGAACAGTGAGAGAGGTGGAGAAAGTAATAACAATTTAAGATCATTGTTTGGTGCAAAATCAGTTTATTTTATTGACAGACACATAAAGAAACAGGCTGCAGGGTGGTGAAAAGGTAGGCAGATTGACTGATATTAGAATATATAACGAGAAATAATGAGATAAGTTAAGCAGAGAGACCCTCATAACACGAACATCTTGCACTGCAAAATAGTCTCCCCTAGGATAAGAAGGAACAGTTAGCTTATTAAATGAGTCATTTAATATGATCAGAAAAAAAGTTGGAAAATATGCTATAGGGAACAATCCTGGAGACAGACTACTAGAAATTACTCTTCATTGCCTGTGATTATCTGCAGTCACATTTTTTTCTTCATATTCAAAACGTGGAATGGAGGTTGCGCCTTTCAATTGCTCAGTTTCACAAGCTGAAAAAAAATGAGGGTTGCTTTCTTAATGACATTACTTAAGTGAGAGCGCTGACCTTTCTTTAAAAAGGAGAACAGGAGACACACTTATAAACTGAAAAGAAAAGGAAATGCCAGCATGTGAGTCCAAGCTCATGTAGGAAGATCAAACACTGAATTCCAGTGCAATGACAGGAAGACCCCTCAGACACCTCCAGCAGTTATGCATGCTTAATCAAGGGGGAACAATTTTTTATATATAAGCACATGGAATTTCTAATTAATTTGTGCAATATTTATTAAAATCATGGCTAAGGAGTTTGCTTTGTCATCCTTTTTATTCTCTTCCTACTCTTAAATATTAAGAGAGACAACTTCTTATTTTGGATAGTTTGAGTTTCTGTTGAATGTTACATATATCTGATGATGACAAGTCATTTTTGGGTGCTAACAGAATTAGACTTCTACCCACCTGACAGAATCTGTTATACTGCTAGAATGGTCTACATGGTGGAAACATACTCAATACTTCAGGTTTTTAGTGATTTAAATGCACGAGGATGTTTCTGCCCCTGAAATAAGTGGAACAGTTATTAACTTTAGTTGGCACAGCTTTAGCCCTTAAGTCAGGAGAAAGAAACTTAATTCTTCTGCTTTCCCCGATCACTTTGTGAGAGACCTCAAATTGCTTTGCTGAAAATTTCTTATTGCTACTGACTCCTATAGATTAAACTCAACAGAAAGAACGGGAGTGAGATATGACCTGAGCGAAAATCCCCTTATTCACCTGGAAATTAAGATAGTTTTTCACTCAACAGCTGTCTTACAGTCTTCACCCTGTGGTTGCTCAGTATACTGTCACACAGTAACAGGCAAAGTGATCCAAGAGTGCTGTAGAAGCTCTGGTCCAGAGGGTGAAATGGGCCCACAGGACCCTGAGGAAAGCATATTCTGCTTAGTATCCACTCATTCCTGCTTTGCACTTAGTGAGAAAGAGTGCCTGGCTCTGTGAATTCAAATTGGGTAACTCAGGGACCAGTAACAGCAATAAAGTGTTTCCTTGTTGTTTTTGGCTTTGGGAACAGATAAGCAGCATGCCAGACACAGTAGTCAGGTTTTTAACAGGCTTTTTCTTTCCTGTTAGACACTGAAGGACAGTTTTAGTGTGTGCATGGATTTGTGTGTATGAATGTTCACATACACACAAATACATACAATTACTGGTCTATCTGCTTGCATACCTAAGGCTTATGAAATAGAAAGCAGATGTCACAGACAGATCAATGATATTTAACTAGCAAAGCTTTAGCAATGTCCATTATCTCTGGATAAAGAAGATGATTGAGATTTAATGCTCTTCTCTTCCTAAGCCTGTGTGAATTGTGGAGACCAATACTGTTCAAATTATTGAAGAGAGGTCCTGCTCGAGCGCAGGTGTGAGTATTTATAAAAGAAATGGATAGTCAAGTATGGACTTGACTCCAGGCTCCAGAGTTAAACAACCTGTTTTTGTGTCAATGCTCTGCTGCATGACTCTTCTATCCATTAGCTTGCAATGTCTTTGGAACCAAAGTTAATCCCTCTGGTATATCAGAGACTCTTCCCATCTGGGAAGCTCACTCGGGGCCTCTCACTGCTGCTGGGCTGCCAACAGCAAATGGCATAAACCGAAGTGATACTCAGATGTGTTGGGAGGTTAAATTCCTCTTACTCTGCTAATCCTCTGGGGTTTTAGGCATGGCAAAGTGCTATTGCCTTATCTTGCCACCTATAAAAATGTGCATGTGACTGAGAGGCATCAGATGCGTGAGGAAGCTGGGCAATGTTGGCCTTTTCCCCTCCCTCCTTCCCAGATCTCAACACTGTCCACAGCCCTTCCCTCTGCTCCCAAAGCAAAATGTTCAGGTCACTATCCCTGCTCCTAAACCACCCCACTCCCAGCTCTGCTTCCCACACCTAACCTACTAACCCTTATTTTGCTGGGTGTGCAGATGCAGCCTGGCTAACTCTTATCCTGTATAGTCTGAAACGGGTGTGCAGCAAACAAGGAAGCCCTGACATACAGCCTTGGACAGGAAGCAAGTGGCTATTTATAAGTTTCTGCTTTATGGGTATGTATTTCTATTCAGAGCCAATTTGGCAATGTCCAGATGGTCTTGCTAAAACACACATAGCTCAAAGGGAATCCAAACACCCAGTTGTGGGCATAATGCTTGTGAGCTGCGTGTAATCTCCCTCTTCATATGGTTTGACTGGGTCACCACTGTTAGATCACAAAGGATCCTGATGCATTTCAGATGTCGTTTATGTCCCCCAAACTTGTTATTCTTATGATAGTCTCCCTTGTATGTCACAAGTCCAACTAAAAATAATCTTTCCTTCCATTTAAGATGTACTTTGTTTCTCCTTTAAAGCAGTATGGGAAAAATGCTTACATGCTGTCAGTAAAAGCTGTATGTAAAAAGCCATATCATTTTCTTTCTGTTATTTTCATGTTTGGTTAAAGGTGAGCTTAATTGTTTTTTATTTATGAACTTTATTTATAAGGACCATTAATTGACCAACTGATAGACCAAGTTTTATTCAGAATTTTATCTGGACATTTCTTACATCTGATAATTATGTTTTGTCTCTTCAAGAAACAAGGGACTAATCCTGCCTCAGTTAAAAAAAAATATACAAACACATAACAATTGCAGTCTTGCATAGACCTGATTGAATACCATTGTAGTTCTGCAAGAGATACTTGGAAACAGGATAGGTGATCTCTGTGGATAAAGCATTATCATGCTGCAAGTGAAACTGAGAACCCAGAGTCCTCAGTCAGCCCTTTCAGTTTGAATGGGCAATAATCAGGCTGTGAGACTCACCTTGGGGATGGATTGCAAAGCGGTTTTGAACAGAAAGAACTCTCTGGAATAAAAGATGCCAGAGATTTGGTCTGTGCACACTCTCCTGCATCCTAATTTTTAGTGTGGCCATTTTTCTACTACTTTACTTTGATCATTGTGATTAATCATCCTCAGTGTGAATATCTCACCACAGTAAACTAATGGCTTTTCAAGTCCTGATATCCTGGCACAGAGTCAGAGCCCCAAATGGAGGGGAAACCTCCCCTTAACAAGCTACCTGTCTTGTCCCAACATGGGTGAGAGCAGCCTCAACACAAAGTGCAGCTAAAGCACTCCTGCCTCCAATTCTCCCAGTGCAGCTCTGGCATCTGGTACCCAGCAGGAGCTGTGCTGGGAGCTTGAGCACCCTGCAGGGAGTGGGCATGTGGGGCTCAGGACTGCAGAAGGGCAGAGGAGATGGGGAGCTGCTGTGCAAATCTCCTTGTTTTCTCATTCACTGGCCCCAAAAATTTATGTCTGTCCACATTTGGCACTGGAGAGGAGAATGGGGGTATACTCTCTGATTGCTTCAATTTATACTTCATGCAGGTCCTATTACCTCAGTATGTGTTGTTTTATGAAATTATCAGGTTCTTTCCTTAAACCCATTTGTAGTTTTTGATTCATTTCAGTCATCAACAGCTAGTAAGAAAGTGATTTCTTGCTGTATTTCAACTAAATATTTGGATGGCTTAGCTTTTGATTAGAGGTTCATTTTTAAACTTAGTTATTACGAGTTGTTAAGAAGAAGGGAATCGGTTTAGCTTTTTCCATGAAAAAGCATTTATATCAGGGGAAGGCATGAGCAGAGTGTGTCTGTTTGCTAGAAAGCTGCTTTGCATCAGACCCCAGGTATATTTCACCAGTATGATATTAGTGCCCAGGAAGAGTTTGCAGACCTGTTTATTTTTTGTATGAAGCTGTTATCTTTCATAGCACAACAAGGAAAACAGCAGCCTTGAAAAGAATTTTGTGCTGGATAAACATGTGAGGTTCCCTGTCAGCCTCCCACTGAGTGTGTATGGAGCAGTGGCTGTGACATTGGGTTTGAGGGATGGTGCCAGGTACCTTTCTGAGACAAACGGCTCTGACTGGTGCCTGAGCTAGTGATGGATGAGGCTACATGGCCCAGCTTGGCTTGTGGTGTCCCCTGCTATTGCAGGACTGCCACCACCCTTCAAGGCTGGCTGCTGTGGCAGCAAGGCAGAACCTTTCTGAGCTGCTCAGGCAAGTATGTAAAACAAGAATTAAATAACATGAGCTTTCCTCATTTTAACAGAATGAAAATACTAGAGCTATGGGTATGAATTTCCTTTAACAAAAGGGGTAAGATTTAGAGTTTGTCTGATAAAACCCTTTGCCTCTTTGCTTTTCACAAGGCTATTTCTGCAGTCACAATAGAGTTTTTCTTCCAGAACCAGCGAGCAAATCTCCTCATACCCTATTTTCCAGTGAGGAGACAGGGATGAGCTGGTCCTGCTGGATGTGTGTGAGTTGTGGCCGTTTCACTGGCCCCACAGCAATAGCGAGGGTGGGTGACAATCTTGCTGCACTGCAGCTTTGAACCCTCATGCATGACATGGCTGAAGGGCCCAAAGAGAGTGAGTAGGGTAGTGTGTGACATTTGGGGTCCTGGTGTGGGAGGAGCAACACTGCTGAGGAGGGGGAGGTGAGATCTGGAAACAGGGTCACTTCTGCCCCTTGCTGTCCAGAGGGCTTGGCTGGTCTACGGAGTTACTTGTAGTCTCTTTTACACATGACACCGGTGGTTTGCTGTGACATCACCTTCCTACTCAGGGCAAAGCAGCCCACCAACTCCAAAGGCTACTTCACCACAGCCCAGTCCATCTAATCCCTGATGATTACAGATGAATCCCCAGCAGTTTCATGCTGTAGGAGATTATCTCCTCTGCTGCATAGGGAGTCAGGGCTCAGTATGTCTTCAGTGAACGTGCAATGATAGGAAATCTGGATGATTTGTCCCCTGTAATGGTGGTCTGTCCATTTGGACAGTGACACAACAGGTTGTGCTGGTGGGACCTCTAAGTCCAAAAATCAGGCTGCAGCCTGCTAAACAAGCATTGCCATCATCATCGAGAGGAAAAGGTGATACATTCTTCCTTTAGCCTAAATATCCTCCCAATAATCCTCCCAATGCCTAAAGTTAGGATGTGGGCCAATTTTCATAATTTTTGTTTGATTTTTTTTTCCGTTCTCTAATTTAATTTTCAACCATGAAATAGCACAGGGTTCCCAGAGACAGAAATTCTGCCACCTTGAATATTTAACTTGTAATATTAAAATAGTCATCTGGTTTGGCCCCTTTAGACCTCAGGCAAAAATGGTTTTAATTTGGTGCCCAACTAATTAGCTTGCTGAGAGATGTTAATAATTAAGTTAATAATCACTACACCTTTGCAATGGACCTTGAGGTAACTTTAATGCAGGTAATTTAAAGATAAAAAAAATTATTTCTGGTATCTTTTTTATTAGAACAGAATTATTTTTATATTTATATTCTTTCCCTATTTCAGATCATGAATATGAACCAAAACACAAAAAAGTTCCATAACTATTGACCAGAAGAGAAAAGGAAAAAATTGCCATGCTTCAGCATGACTGACAGAGAAGTTTGGGAAAAAGGAGTTTGTTGCCTAGTGCAGATATTTTTTGAATAATACTGCTCTTTCAGTTATTGAGAAAAAAACGCACCCAACTTCCCTCTTTGTCCTCTTCTCTCCCCAAGCAGTGTTTAGCCAAGAGTGGCCAGCACGTTTGGGATGTGCAGAATTTGCAAAATAAATTACAGAAATGAATTCTGTTCCAAGTACAGAAAAACCCCAAAACTTCAATCCAAAAATGAGTGAAAACCAAACTTCTACAAAAAAAGCTTTGTGGTTTTGCTCTTCACCATAGCTTTCTGCATTTAGAGCCACACACACTTTTAATGGACTTCTTTCCAGCAGAAGGGATGGGGCAACCTTGGAACAACCAATTTTTGCAGATGGAGACATAGGGACAGAGTCATTAAATTGCTTCCCTAAAGCTTAGACTGACCCATTCTGTGTGGATGGCAGAGCTGGGCACCAAGTGAACACTATTTCTGAGGGTTCATGTCTCGCCCCTCCCAGTAACTGCAAGCAAAACACAGACGTCAAATGGTTTTTTCTGTTTTGGAGCTGAGGGACCTTCTTTCTGATCCCAGCACTCTGAGGTTACTGCACAGATGTGATTTGTGCAGTAATTAAATCTGCAGAATACAGTTAGGCACCTAAACGCCTTTTAAAATGGTATTTAAAAGATGAATCCTTGAGGGCCTACATTCCAAGGCAGACTCCCACTGGTCCCACTGAGGCCAGTGGAGCTCTTGGTTCTTAAGCCACAGCATGGCCTTGAGCCAGAGCTGAGTGCCATGATCCCAGAATGGCCTCTTCCAATGCACAGCTATGTATTTCATGCTCGTTTGTGGGACTTTGAAGCAGCAAGACAGCATGGGACAGTCTATCTCCTTGCTGAATAGCACCCTGAAAAATATTGCATTAGGTAGGTACAGTGAGACTGACAAAGGAAATGTTGTTTCCCGAGGCCTGCCAGTGCCAGCTCCCTGCTCACCTGCTGTATCTGATCTGGCATTTGTCTGGCATGACTCATTCCCTGTGGCCCCAGGAAAATATGCTCTCTACCAGCATTTTAGAGGCTCTATTGCTCAGTGTTAGGAAACAGAAGGAAATTCCTTCCAAATGTGTTTCACCAAAATGGTGGGCTAAATTTTTGTAAGATATCAAGCCTGTTAGGAAAAGAGGCAAATGGCATACCTGTATAGCCACAAGAGAAAAGAAATTTCATTTGCAGCTAAAGACTGGAAGATGGTGAAAACATCTTGTATTTAAAAAGTAACATTTTTCTATATATTTCAGGGAGAAAGGGATTTCATGCTGGCTCTTTAGCACCCTGTCTTGCTCTCCACCTATTTCCTGCAATGTAGTAAGTAGAAAATTTGCTCTTACCTTTAAAACCAGTACTGTGTGTGCTATGGTGACACTATTACCTATATTACCCATGCAAGACCTGGCATCCTGTGACAGGAGCTGGATGATGTGTGGACAGCTGCTGAATGGTCTGTGAAAAAGGACCCACCTACAGTGGGGGAGCTGAGAGAGAAAATATCCGAAAGACAAACTGGCCTAAAGAATTCTCCCTACTATTCAAAAAAGAGGTGGTTATATTTTAATGTATAAAATGTGCATTATTTAAGCTGAACTAGACAAATGGCTCTACTTCAGATTTGCAGTAGGGTGTGACAAAGTAGAATTATAACTATCTTTTACCTTTCTTTGGGCCTGGATGGTGCTGAGTGCTCAGACCTGTTCAGCAAAGACTCAGTGTGAACATTACTTTGTCCATGTACCTGGGGAGAAGGGAGGAGATGATGGAGATATTTGGGCTAAATATATTTATTAAACCCTTTTTTGTTTTCAGGTGTTGCTGATTTGGGTGCAAAGAAGGGATGGGACAACTCAGCAGGTTTAAACAGCCCATGATGCTGCAGTGGGGCATGCTCTCTTACAGGATCCCCAGTATTTTCCGGTGCTGCCACAAGCACATCCTGTGCTTCCTATCTTCCATTCATTCCAGGTCCTTCAAGGAATTGCCTTTCCCAGTCAAGCACAGAGGACTAGGCAGTGGTTAGATGAAGCAGGCTTGATAGAAGATTTAGCTGATGAGGGATTTAGCAAGGAAGGAGATTTAACAAGTTTCTCCTCTGTTGACTTCATTCCCAACTGATTTCTTTTCTCTGGAGCCAAGGCCCTGCACAGGGCAGCTTCTCCTTCTGCTAGGAGGCCTTTTCTTTCTCCAGTACTGATAACATTTAGAAAAAAATGATAGATTGGACAACAAACAGTTTTTACTGACGGTTTAGAGGTGTCCCATGAAAATGGGACCAGGGCAGCTCTGGGGAGCGTGGGCAGCCAAGGGGCTGCTGCTGCTTCTGAGGTGTGGTGCCCACTCCTTCCCAGGAGAGGTGGGCATGGCTTCCCCAGCACTGTCACTGCAGAGCTAATGGGGGATCTTATCTCATGGACTCCTCGAGCCAGACAGGCAGAAAGGATTTCAGCTTAAGTCCCCAACACAAAAGTTGACCAGAAATAATTTTAGTATTCTGCAGGTTAAATAAGTGTTCCTTTTTTCTTTCTTTGTGTGTCGTGTTCTGATGAATGCTGCTTTGTCTTGGCAGGCGATTGCTATTCCTAATTTGTAAAATAAAATCTGTTGTCTCCTTGGACAAGAAGTTTTTCTCTGAACTACAGAGATGCCAATTGTTATTGAAATGCATGACATTCATTTTGTGTGTTTGTTCTCAGGAAACAAAATGAGCAGATTTTTCATTTTGTTCCTGTGGTTTTGCTAAGCTAACAGGCCATATTTTATCAACACCAAACCTGTAAGCATCTGCTCTTTTGAAAAATTTAAACAGAATTCCTGCTTTCCTCTGTATAAATACGAGGGGAAAAGAGGAGGAACTGTGCATCTACTCTTTATAATGTCTCAGTAAAAACTCTCTATAATGGGTCTCAACACCAAACCTGTAAGCATCTGCTCTTTTGAAAAATTTAAACAGAATTCCTGCTTTCCTCTGTATAAATACGAGGGGAAAAGAGGAGGAACTGTGCATCTACTCTTTATAATGTCTCAGTAAAAACTCTCTATAATGGGTCTCAACACCAAACCTGTAAGCATCTGCTCTTTTGAAAAATTTAAACAGAATTCCTGCTTTCCTCTGTATAAATACGAGGGGAAAAGAGGAGGAACTGTGCATCTACTCTTTATAATGTCTCAGTAAAAACTCTCTATAATGGGTCTTACAGTGAGTTGCATCAAAACAGTCCTGAGAGGGGAGCAGTAAGATTATACACACTTTTAGAGGTGGGAAAATTGAGGCAAGGCTTAGTGGTAAAGCTGGAATAGAGCTGAGATGTGACTCCAAAAGCTTTGTGTTGGCATGTCATGCAGCCCCCTTCACAGTGCTTGCATTAACAGGGCCTGACAACCTCTTCTTCAACGCTGCTGAGTTTATCCCTGAAACTCATCCATGAAATACTGATGCTTTCCTTGTGTAGGTGGGATGTCAAAGCCAATATATTTGTGTGAGTACTTTACAAGCAGGGGAAAGAGTTGCATGCACACACACACACACACACACACAGAAGGAGGGAGAAACATATTACAAACCCTGTTCTACTGGGGGAAGAGAAAACTTTTTAAATTAAAAAAAAAAACTTAAGAGAAAACTTTTAAAATTAATTTTAAACATTCCTCTTCTGGCTCTGCTCTGTTGGGCCCACAATGTTCCATTCTTAATATGGCTGTTACTGACTTGAGGCCCTGGTGTCCAGTGAAATGTATGGCTCCTCTTACTGGGACTCCCAGGCTGAGCCCAGCAGCAGGCATTGCCCAAGGCTGAACATGGACTCAGAAACTTGCACCATATGAAGTTCTATAGACCTGTGTCGTTTTCCTTCAGTGCTGATGTGCCTCTTTGCTGTGGAGAGGAGTCTTGCCACATCCTGAATCTTGCTCAATGAACTGTCAGCTGTGCAATCCTGGGGGCTCCCCAAAATAGCCTCATTTTATACTTCGGCCAGTGGAGAATCTCTCTTTGAGAAGGACTGCTCCAGAGAGTGGAAACCAAAAGAAATCTGCAGTGGAGACTAAGTGTGGGAAAGCATTTGCTGATGTCGAGGAGCTGACCCAAAACTTTGTACCCCTTTATTATCTCTCTGGGGAAAATAGGTTGGAAAGCACCACTCAAGAACCACACATACCACACACCACACATACCTCAAGAACACCAAGCAGAAGGGTTTCCTCCTTAAATTTCTTGCTGGAGTAAGGCAAGGGCACATAAAGCCGTGGATTTATATTTGCAAAGATTCAATAATCTCAGGGTTTTAAGAAGCTGATATGGGAATGTATTTGCTGCATGCTGGGGGAGAGAGTGAGAGAGCAAGCAGATCTGCAGTCTGGTTTGTGAATTGGTTTCACCCCTGCAAGCATTCTCTCCCCTCATGCAGAACCTGATTTTGAAAGGTGCATATGGCTGCAGCAAATTTCAGCTTATAAATATATTAATTTTTGGGTTGTGCACTTTGTGCATCATTGCGGTGCTTCAAATGTTGTCTCAGCATGTTTTTCATTACTGAATCATGAAGAACATATAGTAAGAAGTATGTGGGCTGAGAAACATTTTGTTTTTGTAATGCCTGGCTTAAGTCTGTACAGCATTTAACTTACAGTCTACAATTGAAGCATATAGGTTATAATAACGTTTGACATGGGTGTCAAATCTGTTCATCTAGCTAGAATATATCCTGTTTTTCTTCTACATTTGTCTTTATCAGTCCAAAACCATGGGAAGATTTCTGTCAAAAATGAAGGCAAGGATATTTCTTTCTTCAGAAAAGGAAAAATAGAATATCAATGTATCTATTCTAAGGTCAAACGTACAAGAATAAATGCAGGATTATCATAATTTTGACAGCTGTATTATCTTTCTCATAGCAAAAAAGAATTTTCAGAGAATTTTATGGCTTTCACAGAATATCCTGGAAATTAGGATAGTAGAGGAATTTTAAAAAAATATTGAAATAATCCTTTTTCATGCAAATATGTCAAACTACTTCACAAAAAAAGATTAGCAATGACAAATTAAGATTTTAGAATTTGATTTTTAATTTTTGCTAACACTTCTGAAATCTACATGTACAAGTATATAGGTTATAATCTATCTCTTTACATTTACGCTTGGAAATGTAAATCAGAGAATGCTATATGTGGAGTTGGTAGGAAAAAAAGAAGGAGGGAGATGGAAAATTATTGTCAAAATCTGGCCAGGAGTAGTTCAAAATGTTTATATAACAAAATATATGATTTCCATTTTGTGATTTACACTTTTCAAGCTATCCTGGAATTAAAAGAATGCTGTCAAAATATGTAAAATAGAAATTTTCAAAAAATCAGTTGTCTAGAGCCCTACCCTAAAATACCAAACAATCAATGCCTATCTAATCTTTAGAATCTATCTTCTCATATTTATGCAACTTCTGGTTATATTTTTCATATTTTTATTATGCTCAGCTAACAGACAGGTGAGGCTCACATGTTCACTGATGAGCTGCCTGTCTGCAAAGAGTTATCAGAGAGGCTCCAGCCAAGCTCATACAGGCAGAGAAGGAGAATTTGTCTTGGCTTTAATCTGGACTGAGCTCCCTGGAATGTCAGATTGGAGCTGGCTGCAAAATGGAGACAAATTTTCATTTTAAAATTGGCAAGATAAAAATTGTCACCATTTTCTTCCTCCCTTGGCCTCAAATTTCAGCAGTGTTAATGTGGGCAGAGGAATTGTCAAGCTGAGAAAATGTATTTAGAGACTCATTACAAATGTAGTCCTGGCTGTTTGCTTATGAAGAGTGGAAAGATGGATTTATACAGGAACTCCAAAAGACTCTGAAACTGCTCCTCCTTCTGTGGATAAGAGCAAATGCCAACAATCAGCTCCAGTACTTAAGTTAATGCTGACCTTGGCCAGCTGCAAGTTATAGAATTCTTCCTTTATACTTCCTAATGCTGGGGGGATTATTGCTTTCTTATGGAAAAAATGAACAACTTTTTTCCTCACTTTGAAGCTACAGCTTAATGCAGATACAGGACAGGGTTGCACAGGCTTTCAAGGAAACAACCAGGGATGATGAAGTGACACACCTAAATTAAACAAGGGCATCTTTCCTGTGAGACAGATACCTGTAGGTGCTGTAGCACTGACCTGACTGCTCACACTGATGTTGCCACTGTCTTCAGTTGGATTTATTACACTAAGTGTAAGAGCTTTTGTGAATCATGTTCTAGAAGCAGAGGCTGTTTCTCCCTGAATCTGCTTCCCCAAGCCTCTCCCCCTCGGTCCCTCATCACCAAGATGAAAGAGACCTCAAGCTGCCCATTAATGCCATCCTCTGCAAAGCCCACAGGCCTGAAAGCAAGAGTAGCATGTGAAATAACAGTGGGGATGGTCCCAGTGCAGAGTAAGGCTTAGCAAAAGGAATAGAAGAGTTAAAACACCTGAACTCTGTTTTCCACTTGATTGCAAGCTCTAGTGTGGTCTTTGATAGGACATTTTGAGGCTTTGGGTTTTGTCCTGGAAACTTTCATATGAACTCAGCAAAAGCAAGTTCTCACTGGGATAATTAGAATCTTCTGGGACACAGACTATAATTCCTAATTAGCATCAGTGGAAATGGTACATGAAAAGTGAGGTCATAGGCTATTTCCAAGAGGTTTTTCATATCAAGGAAAATTAATTTTTCAATGCCAAATAGAATGAATGCAAGGCCCTAGTAATCAAGGAGAGATTCTTGACTGAAATGTTAAAAATTCAAATACAGCAGATATTACTCTGCTGATTTGAAAGAATGATTTTGTATAGGACTATACTGGGAAATCAGTGACTCCCAAAATCAATTAAGTCCACAAATGTAGCTGGGCAGGATCAGTTGTCCACCTAAACTTATTTTCTTCTTTTGAGACTTTGATCTGTGAAAACTCAAAGTGGAGTGCCAGGACTACACTCAGTTCTGACACCTGAATGACAAATTAGGAGCTCAGTGACACCTGTCCAGGTATTTTTTCTTCCATAGATAATCTCAGATGGACCTAGCAGGACATTAATGAGCAAATCAATAATCACTAGAGAAGAATGAACAGAAACATGGCTCTTTGAATAAAACTCTGGCACTACAGAACTTCTGGATGAATCACAGTGGAATTTAATGTGGAATTTTTTTCACCTGAGCCTGGTTTTAGCATTCCAGACTCTGCTGCCTTTCTTGGACAAGAAGCCATTGCTCTATTAGTTCTGATATCTGGAAAGGTAGTTTTTTTTGGGAAGGGTTGCAAGGAAGTGATACAAAATCCAGTCCACTTGCATTTTCAAAAAATCTCTCTCCCTCGCATTTTAATGTTTTCACATAAATCACAGTATATTTTTGGAAGATCTTTTTTTAAACTGGATCTCTGTCTGATGCTTCTTTATGAAATTACAGTGCAAAGGACAAAGATTGAGAGTTTCCTTTCTGGTTTTCTGCCACCTCCAGATCAAGGACACTTTCAATGACAGAAGGAGATGGCAAAATCAAAACTCATAAGAACATATTTCTTCATGCAGCTTTTAATTTATGCTTGAACTTACCATGGCATAGAGGCTAGAACTACACAGATTTGTCCCAATAAGGATTGAAACTATATAGGGATAATAAAATACAGTGATATGAAATTGTAAAAGCTAACATTTTGGAACACATTTAGCTTTATTTTTCCCTCCTGGATTTGAGCCAATCAAATACTATTCAAGATTAGAAGACATCAGAGGTTGGAGGTGTATTAAAAACCATCTGCCAAGTCTGGGATGTATTTTGCCTTCTGAAACGTGGGACATCATCTCCTAATAGAAACTGAACTGATGGACTGGAGCACATGGATTTCTGTTTTCCCATAGTGATATAAAAAAAAGAACTGTAGACATTTGTATGTCTGAAAAATGTATGCATAATATCCTGGAAAATTTACTTTATTCATTAATTTATGAACCCTAGAACTTATCTTCAGAGCCCAAACCCTAAAGTGGACTGAAGATGGACAACTTTCAATAAAGCAGCAAAGGAAGTTAGCTTGCTTAATGACACTGCTGGCTGTTTAGTTATGCAAAGGAATTATCTTCTCCCCTTCACTGTTTGTAAAAATGAGCTTGCTACATTCAGATTTTAAGTGGCATATCCATAAATTTAAGTTTAATGCTGCTGTACAGAGGCTTTCCTAGATAATTCAAAAGCCTATCTCCTTGAAGTCATAGATGGTGTCATTCTGACTAGACAAATTTTACGTTCTGTGTGTAATAGCAGAGATGAATGATATGAGCTGTGATGAGAGTGCTCTCAAGCTTTGGGAAGATCTGTGCGGATATCTGATTTTGACTTTTGATTCTTCCAATCTTTATACACTGGTACCAGAGGTTTAAGTGCAGCAATGTTACCTAACACCTGCTTCCTGCTCCGTTAAAAGTAGTACAGATCAGCATAATTACTTTGACTTCAATAGAGTCAGAGTAGTTTATACTGCCTGGACATTTTGACCTGCTAAGGTGGAATTCAAGGCAATTCCTTGAAAAACTGAGCTGAGGTCTTTTTATTTGTCTGAAGTTTCATCTCTGATTTAGTTATCCATCAATTCCACAGGGATAACAGCACCTTTCAAAAGTCTGAATTGTCCCATTCAGCTTGATAAAAATTTCTTTGCCAGACACAGAAAAGTTGTTGCCCATCTCTTCAGAGTGAGCAGCATTGCATCAGTGAAATTACTCTCCCAGTTCTATTGGGACCCTTTGAGGTAAAGACATTGGGGACATTATTGGACTTTGAAAGGCATGGGAAAATACAAATAGTAGTTAGCCTCTAGAGAAGGAAAAACTTATTCAAACATAAATATTTGTTTCGGCACCCTCTTGTTAATGTTCACCACAGAGCAGAGGGATTTACTTACTCAACCTCCATCAAATATATATTAATGGAAGTTGCGTAGATAAATCCTTAAGCTTCTCTAGGAATAGCTCTTCTGTATTTATTACCCCTCTTGAATTTCAATGCCCCTCAAAGCTTAAGGAACCTCAGGTATTTTTTTGCTTCTGGTAGCAGTAAGTTTCAGTAAGTTGTGATAACATCCTGGGAACATGACAAGTGTGATAAAGACTGTGCTCTTTATTGGACTGATCACATCCCTTGCATATTAACGGAGAACATTTCTGTTTCTCAAACTTCAGTAAGTGCTGATGCAATATTTGAGAAAGGAAGAAATTGTGAAAAAGTTTTCTTGGGTAATTCATTCTTTATGTTGAATTTTTCCAGCATTGGTATGACTTCTCTTATGAAATACAAATTTATCTGAAGGATGAAGTAAACTGGGTAATGTCATTAGCTCTGGGACTGTCAAAGGTTAGTGAGATGAACCACTGGTTTCTCCAGATACTGTCCCCCAAATTCCTCTTGAGGTCATCCCACAGTAACTGGGACCACCCAGGAGTCACTCTGGCAGCCACACGCCCACCACTGGAGCCTTTCCCTCCTGGGATCAAAGCCCCTTTACATGAGACCCCACTTGGCTCCACACACACCTCACTTATGCAAAGTCAGACCAGGTTTCCTCATCAGTTCCACCCTGGGTTTTCCACAGCAGAGTCTCAGATGTCTCATTCCAGAGAGTAATTTATTCACAGCACAGGAACACAGAAACAGTCCAGCTCTTGCCTCTAAGGACGGACCCCGAACACAAGAATCTGTGGGCTTTTATCCCCTCACAGTCAACGCTTGTGTAAGTCTCACCCTTCCTCCTGAGCCATCAGATCCTGCTTTGTCTCTCAACGTCTGTTTACCTGCCCAGAGCCACTGGTCCCTGCACCCTTTGCTGTGCAAAGTGTAAGAAATTCATGGCCTCTTACCTTGGGCTCCCACCATGCAGAGCTCCATCTTCAGCTCACACTGCAGCTTGTATTCCTTAACACTAGCAGTGTTATTTCCTTCTGACTGATGACCTTTGAAGGTATAGAGTTATCTGTCAAATACAAGGTTGCTCATAATAGCTGCTAGGTTAGAAATGGATTTTACCTTGCTACATGCTCTTCCTTTCCACAAGCTGCAATGAAGAGACATGGTCTGGGGACTGTCTGACTGCTTTACTCCTTTATTACTTTAGTACTATGCCAGAGATGAAAGAAATATTTTTCTTATTCATGTTCTTTATTCTCTTTCATTCTTAAACTTTCAACTAAATTTTCATGTCTGAAACATGAATTTCCCCCATTCATCTCTGCTTTCTGGAACTGCTGTGTAAAAAGATGTGGTCTGAGCTGTGCATAAAGATAATCCAGAAGATGCAAATGGTGTCTCTAATCTATTCATCTATGTATAGTATGTGTAGGTTAAAGATGAGTTTAAAAAAGAAGATGTGCTTTAGACTAGTTTTAGTGCCTCTTCAATTTAAACCTACCAGAGAGAGATTTCACCTGTTAAACCAAATTTAATGACAATACATGACACTTTCAAACTTTTCAGTTTGGTTTACCAGCATTCAAAGGCCCTTTCCCTTTGAGGGCAGGAAATAGCATGTCACAGGAACAACCTCTTGGAAGCAAAGCAGTCTTTGTTTGTCAAAAAGTTGTCATACAGAGCACAAAGAGTAAAGGCAGTAAAGATTATATGATGATGATTCTTTCACACAAACTGTAGTTTTTCTCTCAGACAGTGAACTATCTCCTTAAAAGCATGTAATACTCAGGATCAGACAAGTGCATTTATGTTGCCTGGTCCCTCTCCAATCACATCTGCTTGACTTGACTGAATACCCTGTAACCTGAAAATTACGCCCACATTGCTAAGTGCATACTCTCCTGGGAGTAAAACCTGGCTTCCAGGCCAGGTGGTGTGAACTGGTTTTGGCTGCATTGCTGTGAGAAAATTTCAGGGCACAGTGACTGCATTCACCTACACAAGCCTTGGCCCCAGACCTCTTATACGTCCCCTGTCACGACTCTGTGATTTTAAAGTACAATTATATTTTTGGGTGCAATTTATTCATTTCAGTGTTCAAAAATAATGACAAATACCCAACTGCTGAAATATTAGCAAATTTTTCTTAAAGACAAACAGTACTCTAATGGGAAGCTTTTAAGGTGTTAATTCCTTCCCTTTTCACTGGTGCTAGCTTTCTTTTTTTTCCCTTACTTGGCATTTCTCCAGAATTACCCATGTTTTTTCTAGACTTTTATTTCCCTCTCTAAAGCAGAGGGAACCTAGAAACAGAGCAACATAGTAATTCAAGAGTATTGGATAAGTTTGAGTTTGTGGACACCTTTATGTGACACAGGACAAAAAGAGTTTTGTCAGCTTGAGTCTGGATTCACCTTAAACATGGTGAATCCATGTTGCCATGGTGCTCTGCCTGCCTAATACTGTGTTAGTGCAAAAAGGTATTTCCCCACCCAGGCTGTTGTGTGGAGCCATGTGAAATGACTTACCCCTTAGGAACTCACTTGTTCAAGAATTTCTGTACAGTTTTGCCTTTTTCAGGCAAAACTTACCGTTGAGGATGCAATGTGTTCTCTTGAATCATTACCACTGACAACGATACACAAGAAAGGGAGATCTAAGTGTGAGCTCTGAGATTCCAAGTAGAGTTTGCATGGAGAGTTCTACAATATTTATAAAGTCAGTGTGTTTGATCTGGGAATCATGAGAAAAAGCAAACACAGAATTCTGTCACACCATAGTTTTTTTCAAAACTAAGTCACAGTCCCTAGTGAAAATATCCTAAAATATGTTTAAAATTCTTGTTATTAGTACTACGAAATGAAAAATGTAGTAAAATAGCAGAGTCTGTTCAAATCACTAGAGATCAAGAGCACACTGATTTTTCCTTTGTAAATAAAGAAGTAGTGTGGGATTTTTATTTGATTCTTGCAAAGATATTCTTGCAAATAATTTTATTTTTTTAGCTATGATCTAAATCAGGACTAACTCTCCTTTTATCACCAGATCTGCCTAGCTGTGTCTAAAAAATGTTATTATATTTTAATGCTGTAGAGGAACTCAGAAAATGAATGGTCTTGGAAAAATATCAAGAGCAAAAATCTCCTTGTACAAATCTCAAGCAATAATAAAAATTAACAAAAAGACACCAAATTCTTCATGCCTGCTCCATCCGTCCAGAAGCTTGCAGGAAATGGACAGCCTGAAGTGTATTAAAGTGTCACTACTACTTTAACAGAGGAAGATAAGTAATCTTTCAGAAAGTCTTGAATTTACTGACCTTCTCTTCCAATTTGAGCTAATTCATTAGATTCATAAAAGCCTTTCACCACTCTCTCAATGATTATTTTTTTTCCACATAGTTGAGTTCTAAATTAGTATTCAGCTCTCTGAATAAGAAAGAGTGTTATAAACGTTCTTTCTAATGGGTGGATCTGAAAATCACTTCTCCTGATGGCTGTGACAGATCTGTGAGGAATTTTCTGTGATTCTTTTGCGGATTTTTTTTCTACAGGAACACTCCATGTTTTATCTTGCCAAGTGTTCAATGAGGCAACATTAATATAGTACCAGAATAGATGGCCAGTGCTCTACCATAACTACAGGTTTCCTTTTTGCTTTTCAGCAAAGCATTAAGTGCATTAAGCTTTTCCTTTCCCTGAAGGCAACTTAGTGATACCCGGGGGATCCCTGGCTTGCCTTTATTCATAAAATGGGATCTATAATGACTAATATTTCCACACTTATGGGCTTCTAAGCTTTCTTAAATGACCACTTGTACTTAAAGATAATTTCTATTTCACTTCTTTAACATTTGGCTGAGAGATGACATATTTCAGTTGGAGTAGGTTGAGATCTGCATCTTTCTAATGACAAATGTGCACTCCAGACATTGGAAGCTGAACCTTGGCTATCCTCTGGTTTGCTGCTGAGCCACCATATATAATGTCTACGGTATCCAAACTATTTGTTACCAGAATATCATTAAAGTTGTAAAGGAATTTGTTCACTTTAGATACACAAAAACTGTAATCTGAGCTCTATTGCCTGCAGAAGGTTTTTACTGCCTGACATAGTGCCTCATAGGAAAGATGTGTGAAACAGATGCAAGAACAAGAGATGCCTTCCTTACCTGCATGCTGCTAGGGAAAGAGTGTTATGAAGTGGTTTGTTGCTGAAATAAGCAAATTTTTAGGTGCAAATTAAAAGCCTGAGAGAAGAATCCTACATTGGCCTAATCTCCATGGATCTGTTCTAGCTTCAGCCTGGTCTGCTCTCTAATGGCTACTCCTTATCCAATTTTAGACACCATTAGATGGCAATATCCTGGGATAGGTCTAAAACTCTGTCAAGGGTAAAAATAAGCTCATTTTTTCAAACTTCTATTCCTACCTTTTCAAATTATGAAAGTTTTCAACACTATTGTAAATCTGATTTATTCTAGAAGTATATATTTGTAGTTTACAGTATATCGAAAGTAATTCACAAATCCTGCTGTAAATTTCTGTCTCCTTCAGTTTAGAGCAGTATTACCTCAAAATAGAGTAAAAACCTCAGGGTATGGCCTATGAATCATCTCCTTTCCTTGTGTCTTCAAAAATAGTTTTTTGGATATGCATCAGTGAAAAACATTTTTGTGACTATACCTGATTTTTGATTCTACTCTGCAATATCATTTTTGTGTGCACAAGTCTATGATTTCTTGCATGATTATAATTAATACAACATTGACTATTAATGTTGTGGCTCGAGTGGGAAGATGGAAATAACCAACATCCATAAACTTTCCTAGTGATATAATTCCTAAATTGTGCTGTATTGAAAGGAGTTTGCACCTGCATCACAAGGCCAACAATATAGACATATTTGAAGCTGTCAAGTCTATTTCAGCCTTCACTGGAGTGAAGGGAGCCATGAGAAGGTTGAGTATTACAATTGTAATAAAAAGTAAGCAAAGTCACTCCGGCAGGAATGGTGGCACCCAGTGATAGTAAAGCAATAGTGAGAATGGGAAAGGGGTTCCTGACACTGGGTATGAATTTAGAGGCGAAGAAATTGTTTAACAGATTGAATGTGTGGGAGGAAGACAGGAGAAAACCAGCAGAGAGAAACAGAGAAACAGATGTGAGTGTATTCCTGAGGAAAAACAGCAGGAAGAGCTTTTAGGGAATGTTAATGCACTGAAAAAGTAGGCTTGGAAATTGTGAGTGAGAGACTTGTGTGCTGTCATTTGGTTTTGCCTATTCAGAAGACAGAGCTTTGTTGGTCCCTTGCAAAGAAACAAGGTTACATCAAAAACTATAACTTGTTTCGTACCAGACTTCTCTTTAAAAGGAAATAGTCCCACAAGTTCCTATTTACTTACTGACTGCTTTGGTCAAAGTGCTAAAAATATTTAAACCTTAAGGAAAAATGCCAGAGTGACCTTGGGGAGGCTCTTTTGATACTGCCCAACAGCTTCCTCTGTGTATGTGTGCTGGTGATTTTACTGCAGTGAGCACTACCACTACAATTGCTTAGTTGCCAGCTTTTGATAAATGAGGGTTGGGAGCTCGTGGGGATGTTTTAAAAGAGCAGTTCCTGCAGGTACCACTTTCCATATTTCAAGCTTTTGTGGAATGTCTAAACTACTTGGAAATGAGCACAAAGGATTTGCAATAATGCTTACCTTAAATCACTTTTTACATAGATATCACTTTTAAGTAATCACATGCCTCTTATTTAATTGTGCAGTGATTCTCTAAAAAGAAAACTATTCTACTTGATTTACACCAGTAGCACTTAAACAATACTGACTGGGTCTTTTGCCCACTGCATAATATATGGACTAAGCAGGGCAAAGAAAAGAAGAGATTTTTATTTTGTCTAATTATGAACCTTCTCTGACAATATGAGGAGGATCAAAAGGTCAATTGGAATGTGAATGTTACTGAGTATGTAGAAAGGACTTTAAAAACAAGTGATAAAGACAAAAACTCATGACAATCTAATCAATACAGTTAACAGAGCATTCAGTACGCTCCTCAGGAAGCAGCCAGAGCTCAATCCAATGGATGAGCTAGAAATAGGTGTCCAAGGGCCAGCTCAAGCCATATTTGTTAGCCCCTTAGGGCTTCCTCAAATAACCAAAAATGTGTCAAAGAGCTCTGGACACCTAGGTTGGGCAACCACCCTGAGCCTCAGTTAAACTGCTGCGTGTTGTTTTGTGAGGAGGACCTTAATTTTGCTCTCCACCAATAAATATTTCTTACAGTTTGAGGTATCCTGGATTGCTTTGCCTGGTCTTCATCTACGACTCTCAAAGAAGACAGATCTCCTATAGGTCTCTTGCCACATCTGCATCCAGCCTGATGCAGGTACCCCAGGCAGCCTAACCACAACCTTATATCTTTATACCTCTGTGCGTGGCCAGCTGAGTTGAGCATCAGTATAGATATCTTAATTTCATCTGCATCTCACCTCACATTTCTCAGCGCCTGATCACTCAGTGGCAGATGAGATGCCCAGTGCCATCACTGACAACTGCCTATCACTGGATTCCTCCTTCCTGACATATGGTTTGCACAGGAATGCTGGGGGTGAAGGAAAAGATGGTCAGGTTGATGTATGCTGTGACATCCCTGAAAAAATAGCAAAGCAATGAGTGGTATCAGATGAGGGGAGCTAATGATCAAAATGGGCTCTCATTTAATTGTATATCTCTTCCACAAAAATAAAATTATGATCTCTGATTCACTGGGGTGGCATTTAGACAACACTGATTGAGTTTTATTCCCAGCACATGAATTAAGCAGGGTAACATATCCTTTTGAATGCATTATGTATCGTTTATTTATTTATTTTTAAAATTCTTTTCATCTTGACATATGTTAAGGCATAGCTCACTCCCATAATAAACATTAGTGCTGAAAATGTGGGGTATAATGATATTGGGCCAAGGCCAGGTTTAGATCCCCACTCCAGCTGTGCTGGAAGCTCCCACCATCAGGTAAAACTGTCAGGAAAAGGAAGAGAAATGCACAGTAAGACTGCAGAGCTTCTACCCATGGGCCTTCCTCTTAACCGTGTTGCAATTTTTTTCTATATCATTGATTTAAAATGGGCCTGACAAAAGAAATCATGCTTTAAAAATTAAGGCAGTAAATAATGGATGGATTAGTGGAAGAGTAACACTATAGAGGGTCAGTATGCCATTTACTTCCTGCAGCCACTTAAAACAAAAGAAGCACGGTCCTAGAAAAAATAGGAGTAGAGAACATGACAGAAACCATTGCAATTAGTATCACACCAGTCTGATGGGCACAAAACACATGAACAGGAAGAAAATTTGACATTTCAAATCACACCAAGAAATCTGGCTGAAATGAAGATGACTTTCTGGAGAGATATTACTGATGTGGAGACATGATTCTTTGAAGCTGATTTTTCCATTTGGCGTATTTATAGTTCAATCAAATATTCCTATTGATCTGAGAATGTGGTATTTTCCTTAGGAAAGGGATAATGAGTGTCTAGGTGTCTAGTAAATCCTCCAGAGATTTGAGCTGCCTGGATGCTGATTAAGGCTGACACTGTTGGAACACTGACTGCGTTGCTCTGCCTGGCTGCCTACTGTGCCATGCCTTGAAAGATCACGTGTAGACCAATTAGTTAATTTAAATTGTGCTTCTATTAATTTCAATTAGCCTATCAGTTGTCAGAGAAGCTAAAAGAGCTTTTTACTCTCACTCTAAAAATCAGTAGAATCCAAGAATATCTCAGGGAGAGTTTGTATATGTTTCAGTGTTTTGGAAAAGATGCAGAGCATAAAGTCTTCCCGGTCATAGTCAGAACTGAAATGAGACTCTATAATAGAGTGAGACTTTAAAAGAAGCCAATTTTCTTGACTCCAAGTTGATTTTTCTTTGTTAATTTTTTTTATTCCATTGCAAATAAAATAATTGGAATTGTGTATGTGATTTAAGAACTTACATCTCAGAGTCACAGAATCAACTAGGTTGGAAAAGCCCTTTGAGATCATTGAGTCGAACCCATGGCCTAACACAACCTGATCAATGAGACCATGCCACTGAGTGCCTCATCCAATCTTCCCTTAAACACCTCCAGGGACAATGACTCCATCATCTCTGTGGGCAGCCCATTCCAATGCCCAATCACCCTTTCTGTGAAGAACTTCTTCCTAATGCCCAACCTAAAGCTTCCCTGGTGCAGCTAAAACTGTGTCCTCTTGTCCTGTCACTGTCTACCTGGGAGATGAGACCAGTCTCAGCCTGGGTACAGCCCCCTTTCAGAGAGTTGTAGAGAGCGATAAGGTCTTCTCTGAGCCTCCTTTTCTCCAGGCTAAACACCCCCAGCTCCCTGAGCTGCCCCTCATGGGACTTGTGCTCCAGACTCTTCACCAGCCTTGCTGCTCTTCTCTGGACACGCTCCAGCAGCTCAAGACACTCCCTCATGTACAGAGCCACCCCTCCACCTCTCCTACCTTGCCTGTCTCTTCTGAAGAGCATGAAGCCACCCACTACATGACTCTAGTCATATCAGTCACCCCACCACCTTTCCGTGGTGGCTACTCTGGCACAGCTTTCCTGCTGTACCATGGCTCCCAGCTCCACTTGTTTGCTAGCCATGCTGTGTTCATTTGTGTAATTCCACCACTCCATTTCTCTTTCACTCTCCCTAATAGTCTCTAGCCTTTCCATTTCTTTCTTAAGCTCTGCCAATAGACAGAGCAGATCATTCACCTCCTCACACCACACACAGCCCTGTCCTCCAGTACTAACACCAGGCTCAGATACTCCCTGCAGCCACTGACTGAGCTCTGTCCCTCTTGGGGGGTTCTGTTTGGGTTAGCACACTCTTGCTGCATGCAGCAGCAATGGCTTTTGACTGTTTGTAAAACATAGCTGGTTTGATTCAAGATGTGGGGGAAAAAACCCAACCAACAAAAAACTTCAATCAAAACACCGCACCCACCTAACACCTGGCGTACCACCAGCAGCCAGGGGTGTGGCTGTGTCCTTCCTGGTGTGGAAACTGCCCCGTCATGGCACTGTTTGCCTGCTCATGTTCCTGCACTCATGGAGCTGTTTAGATCTCCTGCCAATGGTCCTGGCACTGCCCCTTGCTCGCCTGATAAAAGTGAATTTTGACACACTAGGATGAGCCTGTGAAACTTTGGGTCCGAATTAGTCTGTCTTAGACAAGTCTGAAGTTCTCCATCAAAGCCCCAACAGGGTATTTCTGAAGATTCCCCTTCCCCCAATGCTTTGAGTCTGTATTCAGTACCTTGCAAGTCTGATGAAGTGAGATTTCCATACATTTGGACTGAAGTTCTTGTCTTCTGCATCTATGGCTCTATATGGATCAGTTTATGCAGTGACATGGATTCTACCAGAAAGTCAGCAGAAAAAGTCTGCTTTTCTTTATGGGAAGATAGGTAAGGATGAAACCAAGTTAATGTTGTTGCTGTAAAAAGACCTCCCTGGCTCAAATTCCATCTTCTTTAACATCTTATTCCACTGGTTACTGACATATTTTATCCTGTATTTGGCATATGCTGCTTATCATTGGAAATCCCACAGTGAATGACGTTGCTGATATCTCATGCATGGAGAAAATGACACACACCTGCTGAGTACCATACAGTGAGTATGTAGGTGAGGGATGTCTAGTTTTCATTCTGTCCTAACTCCATGGAATCCCACGAAGCTAAGCCAGCAAAATGTTCCATGATGTTTAGCTCATTAACAGTGACAAAAGCAATGGAGCTTACTTTGGGACACTTGGGTTATATTTTGTGATAAAATTTTGCAGTTTTCTCTACCCAGACTCTGGAACATAAATCACAGCTTGAACCAAAAAGTAGTCTATGACACTACAAATATACAGATGTCTTTCTTCCTCTGTGAAGAAAAGAAATTGGGGAGCAGTTTTTTTTTTTTTTTTGCATACAAAGCCTCTGTTTATGCTGACAAAAAATATTTTTCTCATTGATAACTAGGTAAATAAATTTAAAATATATAATTTTCTGCCTGGGAAGAGATTCAGTTGAAAAAAGCAGTAAATTAATTCACTTATCTAGAGATATTTCATGAATTGTTGGAAGACATAGTGACCATAGAGCCATAGTGTGAAATGATGCACAGAGCCACTAGAGGATGCTTTGATGACTGGTTTGTACTAGAACTTGACTCATAGGTAAGAGGTGTTTTAACTGTACCTTCAGATTGCTAATTAAACTAATAAGCAGGAAGTCTTTTGCTTGAGTACTGATAAATATCACTAATGATAATTTCCTTTTCAGAAGATTTCTCTCTTTGAATTCATAATAACTCAGGCCAAATCCATAGAAAACCCAAGGAGCTGCAGTCCAGAAGCATTTCCAAGATCACAGCAGCCAGAAAACACAAATTTTCAGGGTTCCACTTTGAGGATGTTGAGGAAGGCTGAAGAGAGTGACCCCAGCCTCAAGCTGCAGCACACTTTTACTCAGCATAGCCCAACCACAGGCAAGTAAATCTGTATAAAATCCAGGACTGTTTTAATTTGCATGCGTTTGTCAATAACCGCTAGTGACGAAGAAAACCCAAGTGGAATTGCTGATGTCACACTCCCTTCACAGAAAGCATAAGGGATAGAAAAGTAAGAGGGTCATGTTCCAGCTACATCTCCTGAAAGTCCCATAGTTATGGATGCTCTTCTGAGCCAGCAATACTGCTGTGTAATTTATTCTGTGTCTGTTGCTGAAATAGGTTTATTTAAATTTTTCATTTACCCACATTTGTCTGTTTTAAAGCCTGTGCTAAACCTTTTGTGCTTACAGAACTGCTCTGCCAGTAAGGTGGCTTTAATGAGTATGGGCAGTATTTAACTAAATGGAATTTCTGAGATTCTAAGGAGAGAAGTTTCAGCAGCTTGAAATATAAATGTTTCAGGATGATGGTGATAATAAGGTGTGACATAAGACATGCTCTGATACCCTGGGAAATAGTGAGGAACAAGTTTATGACTCCAGAAGGTATTATTGGAGAGGGATCCCGTTCCCATATATCTTCTCATCTATGTGAGCAGAATTATGTGTGGATGGAGTGAAGCCAGTCTGAGCTCCTACCAGCATGAGTTGGCTCTGGATACTTTCCCTCAGAGCAAGGTCAAACATATTTAGAATACAGCAGCTCACAGAGAGGCAAGCTGCCATCTGGGCCAACATCCTGGGAAATGGGCCAAGGACCACAGCTAGGTCGGAAGAGGGCTGTGGGTTACACCAAACCAGACCACTGACAGCACCATGTCATCTGTATGCCCTGGAGACCCTGGATGGCTGCTCAGCTCTGCAGATCTTCTGGAGCAAGAAACTTTTTGGGGCTTGTTGCCTAATCTACAGAGTTAAATCAACCTGGAAAAAAAAAAGTAGGCAGAGAAGTGAGTGCTATTCCGAGCCATGCATGTGGTACCTTCAGGGGTTTAATTTGGATGCCAGCTGTATGTTAGGATTTTAGCAGCTATGATTTTCAAAGAAACAAATTAAAGCTACAGCAAACTGCTCTGAGCACCTTGTTTTCCCTCAAACCTTACTGTTGCTTTATTTATTTAGTCTTCTCTCTCTTTCCACCTATCATTTTGTCAGGTTTAATAGAGCCTGAAAATAAGACATCAGAAAACACTAGTGGCAAATCTGATCTATGTGTGATTAGCCCTTGGCTACATTACCTGCAAATTGAAATATATAAACAACATATAGCTGTTACATGAGTGTTCTGACCATAAATAGCTTCAGGTGCAGTAATGTAAAACAAAGCTGGAAACCACCATATGGTCACAGACACAGATAGCACTATTTGAAAAATCCCTGCATTTTGTATTAACATGCAGTGGGAAAAAAAGGCTTGAAGCAACCTTTGGAATACAAATCTGAAGAGCAAATTATACACTTTTTACATAGCTTGAATAAAAAATGTCATTCAACTAAGCCAATTTTTCACATACTAATTTTGCATTCATTTTGCGGTGTAACATTAGTAGGGAAAGAAATCTTGAAGTCTGAAAGTCTATTGATAAACAGTTTAGCTAATAAAGTAATTATTCTCAGAAGTTTTTTCTTTAAAATATACTATTTACTTAGACTGGCTCTTACATTGTTAGCACAAACATAATGAAATAATGGGCCATTTAGTGGGCAAATGTATTTTTCACTTGCTTTTTATCAACTTTCTTTAAAAAAAACACTGCTGAGGGTGAAATAATATAATAAGGTTAATGAGTAAAGAAATAACACAGAACTGCTTTTATCGTACTTAGCATCTCTAAATCACAAAACAGGCGAAACAGATGCTTTGGAATGCAGCCAAGGAGTTGATCAGTAGAAGCTGATTATCTATTAATGAGAGGTTTTTAGTGGTGTACCCTGGTGTAAAAATCACTAGACTCAATTCAGGCAGTCATCAGTTGCAAATGCCATGTATATGAATCACTTGATTGATGTACAAAATTCAAAACAGATTTCCCCTGGTGCTCTATGGGTTGTCATGCACTGATGATCCCCTATCTGTTTATTTTAATGAAACAGGGTTTTTCAGTAAGTAAATATGTGTAGTATTTAATTAAACTCACTGCTGAGCTCTGTGTGAAAATGTAGCCCCATTGTTCAGAAGTATTTTCTTGACTGCAGTTCTTTGTTTTCACCCCAGCTTTCCTTCCCAGTTGCCTCAGTCCCCTGTCTAAAAAGCGTCTGGGTTTGTCCCATGCCAAGATGTTGTGAGCACCACTGCTCACAAGAAGGTGCCTTTGGCTTCAGTAACGTCAGGAACCAACCCTCAGTTCCATTACCAGCTCCACAGTGGGCAGGATTGCAAAAGGGGGTCTTCTGGAGAGTGAAGTGTGCTGGCATTCTGCAAACTGCTCTGCTGCTGATCCCCTTTGGGGTCTGTGCAGTGACTGGGGAACTGTTTTTCTCATGCAATTCTTGCCACATTTAGGAGATAAAGATTTTCAAAGTATTTTGAGAATGAATGGTTTAAACAATTTTATGAAAATATATATACTATTAGAGCAGGAGTGAAGCTCCTTATTGCTACTTTAAGGCCCTCCATGAAGGTGGGACAATGCAAAAGAGCCATGAAAAGAGTAAAAACCAGGCTTAAGGTAGAAACCTGTAAAAATATCTCCCTCAGCTGAAACAAATATCTTATGACTTTTGTTAATAAGGAAGCAAAATAATATTTCTATTATTATTATTATGTCATCTCAATGACTTTTTGCTATTTTTTTTCTTTTTTTTTTTGTTCATTTTGATGATTATTTTCCTGAATAGAAATAGAGCAGCTGCTGATATGCTCTGCAGCACTCACAGTGAGTCCTGGCATAATTCGTGGCTTTTTTATTGAAGAGCTGGTTAATAGTTTACATTTATTAGTGGCTGCTTGGCCTTTACTGCGGCGTGTGTTTGCAATTTAATGCTGCCATGTATCAATAGTATTTGCATGTTTGGTATTTTGAGAATCAGCAATGCTCATGCATTTTATTTAGGCAATCCTATAACTTTCCTTTTTTACTTGTGGGACTGCACATAAGAAAGGCTCAGTGTACCAGCTCCCTTCTTCACATTTCCAAGAGTCCAAAAGCTGCAAAGACCAGCCTAGTTCACATGTCTCTTTTTACCTGGTAAGATGTCAGGGATCTTTCCTGGACTAATAGGGTGAGGAATAGTTTGCTGCATATGATCTTTTCTGTTATGGAATCATTAATCTACTCAGAAAGTAATTAAACGGGAGTAATGGATTCTGTTTTGGCTGTTTTGTCTGTTTTTTTTCCTGAGGTTTGATACAGAGGGGGCTCAGAATCCTATTGAATAAAGTTATTGTTAATGAAGTTATTGAATGAATATTGTTGTATTTGTGAAGAGCTGCTCTTTAGGACGTAGTCTCACTAACACATAAATATGTATTTCAGAAATCCTACTTGCTCATGGCTTTTTAAAATTTTTTTTATTATCAACAAAAAAGATTTTCAGTGTTATTCCAGATCAGTGATACATAGCACATGGCCAAGGGAAGCAGAAAAGCCACCTCCAGCCATGGTCGTGCCTACACTGTCAATATGTATGAGTGTGATGGCTTTGTTCCTAGAGACAGCAGACCTTTCCCCTAAATGAATAAACATGTTACCAAGAGATCCTTCTCTTGTGCTGCAGAAGTTCTGCTTTCACAGAACTGCAGGAAAGCATCTCCAAAGGATTTATATTCTCTTTCTGGAAGTAGAGTAAAAGCAGCAGGTTTAAGATTAGCATCGGTTCCATTCACTTGTTGAGTTACTGCCTACCATCAGATTTGTGGGAACTTCATAATCTGCTTAGAGATTGCTGAGCAGAGCTGGAGAAAATGGGTGGAATATTACTTGCAAAATAGTCTTCAAATTAAATTCCCCAAATTGCCTTTTGCTGTGTTTCTTTAATTACCTACTGGTCTTGTTTACAAACCTTCATGCAAATGACGTATCAAAACATGGTTATTTATGAAAAAAACAAATCATCCAAAGCTACAAGTTCTTTCATATAAAATGGAATATTTTTTACATATTGAATGCATTCTCTATTTCCAGGTCCTGAGCTGTCATGAGACTGACTTACATATCTTAAGGCTGTGGTGATATTTTGTTTAAAAGATCACAGAGTCAGTGTTCTTTAGTGTTCTTTTTTCTGGTTTCAGAGCTCTCCTGTATTCACAGTTCTAAACTTTGCTTGCACCTGTGTGCATTGCAGAAAGAGAGACTCTCATGGCCCTCTGGCTCCTGAGAGTCAAAACTCTCAAGGTACCAAAACCAGTGTGTTCTTAATGAGAAAATAATTAAATTTGGTAATTTCTGAAACCTCACGCAGTTGACAGTAAAACCTCCACTGATTTTTTTATGCAGCCCAGATTTTACTCCATTTGAAATCAGATATTTAATTGAGTTCCACAATGCTGTAAAAAATATAGCAAAATGAAAACAGCTGTGAGTACATCTGTAATTGTTTTTGGTACTGGATGGCCACATTCTGCATCCAAGTCTGACATCTACTTCTTCAAAATTCTTGTGTAACATCTAAGGCGTGAAAGACCTGAAATCATGCTTTTTTGTTTTTCCTGACTCAGTCCTACTTAGGTTTACAGTCAAGATGATTTTCCACTAAGATTTTTGAATGCAGGACCTGAACAGAAAGACAATAGTCTCATTTTCTGATTTAGGTCTTAAACAAAGAATAACAGCAGAGGCACACTAAATAGTCATGCAACCATTAAGATGTTTAAAAGCTTTGATTTAGATTCAGCCTCCAGAGTCTTTCTATGTCACTCTTATGACAACTTTTCAGTTGAGTGCCCTGGCCATGTAAAGTAGTCTCAGGTGACTCTCTTACAGTCTTTGACTCCAGAAGTATTTCCCATCTATCTAGTTAACCATCACTGCATATGGCACCACTGTGGGAAAGATGATTTTTCTAGTGGAAAAAAACCCCACATCTATGGTGATGTTGGGCAAGTGGGACCAGTTCTTAGCAAACCCGTTACCTTGAGAAACAGATTTTTTTTTCTGTTTTATTCTTTCTGGGGTTTTTTGTCTGAAATTTTTGTTTAATATTACACATAACTAAAATGAATTTACTTTGTCTCATGTGGGATAAAACCTTTTGTTGCAGAAATGAGCCAATCAGTTGCAAATGAATAAGAGTCACTTGTCCATTTCTTCCACAGGATGCTGCTTTTACGACAGTGAAAGTTCTTTGGCACCATTTCCTTCATCATTGTCTATAATGGGGATAGGGAAGTTTGAGGTAGATATTAAAAATGCTAGGTCCTCTATGAGTAAAAACAACTGGGAAAAGGGAGTAATTCAGAACAAACTCCTCAATTTCTTATGAGTTGCCATAAGTCAATATGGTAACCAAAGGTAATTTTGCATGAGTGCAAGAGTAGAATCATGAAAACATCGACTGCATCTTGATGTATTATATATTATAGGAGCCTGGTTTTCTAACAGGTCAAAGTATGTAGGAAAATGAAATTAAATTACAGCCCCATAGATGTGTCCTTGTCTGACAGGGTGTTGCCAGTCAGGACATGGGATCAAATTCTGCTATTGTTCAATATATATTTATTGGAATTATATATATATATATACACAAGTATAAAAGCATATATGTACTCTGACAGTCTGTGTGTTTAGGTTGGGCCTTGAAGAATTATTTTGTCTCTTTGATTTGGAGTAGCATGGGTGACACATACAGAAGGAAAGGGCAACCTGTGTGCCTTTAATCTCTATGTTCATAATGGTAAGGAAAGGTAAAAGGGTTATTTGCAAGAATTGCAGATGTTGAAAAAGAGAGAGCAAGAAGAAAGTGTTTAGACCAGCAGAGGTGGTCCTGTGCAGTATAGTCTGTGTTTTGAAGATTTTGTATCTTAAATAACTGAATAATTAAACCCTGCCTGTAGCACTTAAGGTGAAGAACACAGGGATTGACAATTGTTATAGGTGTCCTAGATATCCACAGGACATGACTTTTGGTCTTTGGAGTACCTGTCTGTCAGCTGCAGCACAAAAATTATGAAGAGGAGGACTCCAGGAAGGAGAGGGATAAGCTGGCTTAGCTGTTAAGTGCTGCAGGAAACTTGTGAGGCTCCTGATGGCTCACAAAATCGTGCCCACAGGCAGGTAGAAAGACAGCACAAGATTAAACATCAGATTTAATTGCATTACTTTTCTTTATCAGGAATATAAAAAAATTGCTTTGGATTTTTACATTTTTAAGGCAGTTGTGAAGCTTTAGAAAGAGAATCTGAGATAATGGCCTGCTGAAATATTTTATGTTAATTGAAATAATAATTCTTCTAAATTTACAGTCCTCACTGACTCATTCTAGATTTTCCATAAAAGGTCTATCATCATAATCTTAACTTTTTAGTCTTTATTTCTTTGAGTGATTTTTCATCTGATAGAGAAGCCACAGCTTTTTTAAGAGTACCATGAGAAAAATTATCTCTTTCAGACTGTCTGCATTAGAGGGCAGTCCCAAGGCACTAAGGAAAAGAGAGATGCTTTAACTGTTGCTGGTGGCTAAGGAGCAACCTGCATCTGTCTTTGCAGGAACAGATCATTAGGTTTGTGAGTCAAGGCAGGGTCTGGGAGCGTGGATGTGTGCACAACTGAGAGCAAGGGACTGGAACGTGCACAGAATGTTTCATATTCTCCACATAACCACCAGCTGCTGAGCATCCTCTTGTGTATTGTAGAAACTATATCAAAGGAAATATTCTCCCCCCACGGCTCTGGTGTACAGGCCTGTCCCCTCTGTGATCTTGCAGCTATTCCTGACCAACAGAGTAGAAGTGCTGGGAAATCTAATTACTTTTTTTTTTTTTTNTCAAAATGGATCAAAATTTGCAGCATTGGAGAGTTCTGATAAAACAGCTTCTTCTAATCATTCTGATAAAACCAAAACTGTTTAGTTGGGAAATGTCAGAACAATGTTAGAAAAATTCTCCTAGATTTCAATCTTAATTTGTTTTCTGTATGATGTTCCAGTTTGAAGAATGCAAATTCTTTTTTTTTCAAAAATAAATTAATAGTAATAATTAGCTACATCAACAAAGAGTAGTTAAGGTGAAAGCAAAAATTTGAGCTAAAATCAACAAAAATATTTTGGAAAAAGTCGGACTTTAGTTTATAATAAACTTTGATCTAGGTAGTAATTTGGAGAGATTAGCACATACAAAAAGCACTTGAAAAACTGGAAAAGTGTTTTTTTTGTCCAAATGAATATGTTTCTGAATATTTATTGCCTAGATTTTATTTTTTAATTTTCTCCTAAAACCATTCTGATTATAATGCAAATGGTGCAGAATGATGGGATGGATTTCTTGCTGTCTTTTTATCTGTATTTAGTCTTTGTGACCCTTTTAGCTGATTTTCTTGTGTCTTTCTTCAAATTCAGTATGATCACATCAACCAGGAAATTGTCTGACAGTGTCAAACTCAGTTTTAATAAAGGCTTTTTTTGTGAAAGGCGGTTGGAATGTACATGGTGCAAGTCCAGATTTCTTCAAACATTGCTCAGCTGCTTTGAAGTCATAATAAGCTAAATATTGGCTTAACAGTGATGTTATAACAGGAGACTGTAAAAGTTATGGATCCTTTTACTCAATGTACTCTTACTAGATCTTGTGAGATGCCAAGAATCAAACCCTAAGGAAATGCCAAGCTAAGATATTTGTACAGAAATACCTTTTCAGCAATGTTGAACCTTGATTCCTTTAATTCTCTACACAGAGCTGATCTCAGTTAGGCCTGGGTTTCATGAACTGGCTCTGATTTTTTAGGAACTTTCCTATAGCCTACTTCTCTGTAAGGCTCAGAGACACACACAGGGTAAAATCCATTTCAATTAATGTTGGGTGTGAAGTGTAGGTGTTTGTGTTAGAGCTAATCACTGGGTAGCTTTTAAAATCAATGTCCTCTACTGCATGATCCATCTTATCCCAATATAAATATGTAGAGTAGACTAATTGCACCTCGCAGATGCACCTGCTTCTCCCCATTGACTGTAGGATGAGGTTAGATGGCAAGGTCCTCTAAAAGTAGAAGAAATGGGTATTACTGAAGGAGTCTTCCAGCACTGCAGTGAGGACAGGTTATTATTCTTATCTGGCTCTGGCAGTACTCCAGACATAGATTGATGCCTCACATTTGATGGAGCAGTGTGCAGGGAGGTTTTCACAGAAGTCTTGCAGGAGGAGTTAACACAGCGTGGTATTTCCAGGAGAAGTTGTAGTACATTTCCCTGGCCAGAGTGGAGGTCTCCACTGTGCAGGTGGACCAGGTTATAAGCCTAGTCTGAGTACAGTACTATTAGTTCTTTGAGTTTTAAATCACTGATATTAATAGCTTATTTTGTAAAGCTTATTATCAAAAAAGTTGTTGAAGAAGTTTAAAACCTAAGTTAGACTTAAAAGACTCCCTTAATATTATGGTTTTAAAAGACGTAAAATGTAAGGGTGAACACTTCTACACATATATACAAATTCAAAAGAAGAAGGTTTTTTTTAGCACAGCTACTTCTATAGCTGAACTAGAGCACAATGCCTGAGGAAATCTATAGTTGTGGGTTATATTATCTGAAGATACTTTTCCACTGAAGGCTCATTTATTATAAGACCTAATATAACATAATGAATATTTGCTTTAAGTCAGGTCAGGACCAGAACTTATCTCCCAGGGAATATGTGTAATTTTTGTGATAACCAGAAAAGACTTCCTTCCCCTGGAGTGAACTCCACTGGATTTAGTGCTGCATTAGTGCTGGATTTAGGCTGAGCATCTGAACTGTGCTTGTTGGTAATTTAGCTTCTCTTCAGCAGAGCACTAGGGTGTTTCGTTTCTTAAGCAGGCACGTAGTTACAGAGATTGATTTCAATGGAGCTACTCAGGAAATCAAGATGAAAATTATTTCTGCTTATTTCACAGATCTAATACTTCTGATTTTAGAGGAATAGGCTTTTCTGAAAATTGGATTTTAAGACCACAATCATCTAACCATCAATCTCATAGTATTACATAAATATTAGTACTAATAGAATTAGTATTAGGAAATGAAGCTGCCCATCAAAATTATTTTGATGAGAAAAAATTATGCCATTTACATTTGAATTAAGCTTGTAAATATATAGAGGGCCTCTTGTACACTTAAGATGCTGTATACCTAAAATTACTTTCATTATGCTTTTTTTCTATACTGTAGCCACAATATAGAAAAAACTTTCAGGTTTCAATTCTTGCTCTAGTTTGATAATTCACCATAAATGCTTTAACCTTCTAGGCTGGTTTTCTGCAGCTTGAAGAAGAGAAATCTCACAGTACAGATTTAGTACCTTTCACATGGAAGAAGGCTTTTTATGGAGGTCTCTTGGTGAGTCCTTTACTGAGGAAGGCCAGTGGAGGAAGACAACTTCTGCTTCTTCCTCCATTGCTCCTACTCAGGGAGCTGAGATTGTCCCTGGGTCCTGGGGCTGAGATTGTTTCATGTCTTCAATAATGAGGAGGAAGATTGGACAGACAGACAGCAACCAAAGGAGATGGGTGATGCCAAACTGAGGAGCAGTCTACATCTGAAATAAGACCTTCTCTGAATATGGGATGGACCCAGGCACCCTTCAGGACACCCACCCAACCTGACTCATTCAATGACTCTTTTTTTTTGCAATGAACTGTAGAAGTGTTGCACTTTAGGAAAAGCTCTGGTGAAATTAATCTCAGTTTGACAGCAAAGCTCCTATGACACTGACTTTTATAATGTACTCTCTCTATATATCCCATAAAAACTGGTTAAATGCTTCATGTCCTTAAGTTGATTCTATTTGCTCGATGGTTCCTAAAGTCCACCCACTCATTGGCATCTCATTCTACAACTGGTGATTTTAGCACTCTAGGGTTTCATTGTCCTAGAAGACAAGCTTTTATCTGTCTTGTGCTTCTCAAATGTCACGCTCGAAATAGGCTTTAGCTTTCTAAAGGTGAACAGATACTGTTGGAGGTAAGCCATGAGTGTAGCAACAACCACAGGTTTGAATCAGTCAAATAACACACTTTTTTATTCAGCACCTCCACTCCTCAGGATACAGTGATCATTTATACAAGCTTATGCCTCACATATGAGACTGACAGAATTTATTTCCCATATTTGAAGATCGTAAATAGCTTGAGGACTATTATATCACCATAATAATCCCTAGAACAAAAATTATCCCAATGAAATTGAGTCACAAAACAAAAATACCATTATGTGGTTTTGGAGGCATAAGGCCTAAAGATCTTGAGCAGGGTATATAATTTAATGGGCAGAATAGGCAGAAACAGGTAATAATGAGAATATGACAACGAATACAGAACATTTTCATAAAAACATGTGAAGACCGTATCTCAGCAGAAAATGCCTAAAATCTATATTCTGATGGAGATGGAGAAAATTCACCATTTGAGCAGATTTCTTGTTCATCTTACAGAAAATCAGCTTTAATTATAATGAAGCTGATGACCTTTATGATCTCCTGATAGTCTCCAAAATGCAAACCTTCAGAGATGCTGAAAGAATAGTAAGTGAGAATGTCTCCTATTTCTCAGCATTGATTCTAAAGCCCAGGTATCTAATTCTAACATTTAATTTACAATCGCAATGGTAACTGTCCAATAGTTTTTCATGTTACTGACAACAGGGTAGTTCTGCTGTTACATAGAGGCTAAAAATGTTTGCAAAAACCTTACCCCAAATATTCTGAATATTCAAAAATAGATATAAAGAGTGGTGAGTGTGGAGACATAGGTTCTTGTGTTAGAGAACCCCTCAGGTTTTGATGTGTCACAGCAATACTATGAGGAATGTGTGGAGGAATTTTAAAATCTCTGTTGATAGGACGAAAAGTGCCAGCAAAGGCTCAACTCTGGGCATGAGAACAGACTTCAGGCTGCTCAGAAAACTAGTAGATAAAGTACCCTGGGAAAACATTTTTGTAGATGCTGAAATCCCTCAGTGCTGGTCACTTTTTAAGCATCCCTTCCGAAGGGCACAAGAGCAGCAATTCCTAAATACCAGAAATTCAGCAGGGAAGGCAGAAGACTGGCTTGGCTTTTGCCTTTGGAATAAGGCAAAAAAGAAAGGTGTATGCCCAGTGGAAGCAAGGTTAGGTGACGTGGGAAGAGTACAGAGATACTGCTTGCCACTGGAGGGACAAAAATCATGTGGCCAAAGCTCAGCTGGAGGTGAAGCTGCCAGAAATGTGGGGGAATTTTTAAAAATACATTATTGGCAAAAGGCAGTGCAGAAATAACCTTGGCCTGTTACAGGTCCTGCACAAACAGGGGCATGGACAAGGCATGTTTAATGCATTCTTTGCCTCTTGTCTTCAACCTAGGTGATGGACCAAGGGGAACCCTGAGCCACAGAGCCCTGAGACTGAGGACTATGACCATGAGATTAACTCCTATTCAATCCTGAACTTGTGCAGGATCTCTTGCTCCAGCTGGATCCCTACATATCTATGAGGCCTGATGGGATTCATCCAAAAAGCCTCAAAGAATGGGCTGATGTCATTGCAAAGCCTCTCTCAAGGATTTTTGAGTGATCTTGGCTATCCTGAGAGGTTCAAGCTGACTAGAAACTGGTGAACATTCTCCCTATTTTCAAGAAGAGTAAAAAGGTCAACCCGAGCAATTTTTGGCTTGTCAGTCTCACTTCAGTAATTGGTAAAATTATGGAAAAGATCCTTGTTCTGGGGGGTATTGAAAAACACCTGAAGGACAAATGCCATCATTGGTCTCAGCCATCATAGCTTCGTGAGGGGAAAGTTCTACTTGTTGAACCTAATTTCCTTTTATGACAAGATAACCCATCTAGCTGATCCAGGGAAGCCAGCTGATCTATCCTTCTTTCATTTCTATAATGCTTTTGATACTCTCACAGACAAAATGTCCAGCACACAGCTGGATAAACACATCCTGAGATGGGTGAGCTACGGCTCATGGGTTGGGCACAAAGGGTTGTGGTGAATGGGGTGACATCAGACTGGGAACTTGTAACTAGTGGGGTTTCACAGGGCTCCATCCTTGGCCCAGTGCTTCCTCAACATCTTTGTAAACAACCTGGATGCAGGCCTTGAAGAAATACTAAATTTGGTGATGATACTAAATTGGGAGGAGCTATTGATTCCCTCGAGGGCAGAGAGGACCTGCAGAGAGACTTTGAAAAATTAGAGAGATGAGCAATTGTGAACTATATGGATTTTAACTAGGGCAAGTTGCAGATTATTCACTTGGGACAGGGCAACTCTGATAGTGTGTACAGACCAGAGAATGAGAAGCTGGAGAGCAGCTTTGTGGAAAGGGCTCCCAAGGAATTGGTCCCAGCACCAAACCTGACAGAGTTCAAGAAGTATTCGGACAAAGCTCTCTGACAGGTGGTGCGAGTCTTGGCATGTCTTGTGCAGGGCCATTAGTTGGACTTGATGATCCTGATGGGTCTCTTCCAGCTCAGCATATTCTATAGCTCTATGATTTCGAAGAGGATAGCTAGATCACAAAGGTGTCCATTGGTGAATTCCAGCTGAAACTGGATATAGCAAGAGCCTGAATATATTTGAAACCTTGGTGCCTAAATACTTGTGTACCAGATGCCTACAAAATAATACAAGTGCTCCACCTGTGTGTCCCAAGAGACACTTAAAAGTAATTTATTTCTCTTTTACTTCTGCTAGTAATAATATAAAATAGTATAAAATTGTGCTTAGTGTGGTCAGTTTCCAAAATGCTTGCTTGACTAAAATTAATTAGATATCACAGCATCCTCAGAATAATTTACAGAATAACCATTTATTGGCCAGTAAACTGAAAGGAGGGACTGAAATTACTTTGCTGAAGCCACACATCAAGTCAAGGTTAGAACTTGTATTTCCACATTCTCAATTTTGTGTTGTAACAGCCTGATTATACTGCCAGCAGTTTATCACCTCACCAGTACTGCTCCCTTAGGTCTCCTTCTTCTTAATAGTGGTTAACTCTCAGACCCTGTTAAATGCTCACTGGAAATGTGGATCGGGGGGATTGGCCAAAACTGCTACCCTGACTTTTTAACAGAGTTTTTAAAGCTAATATATTTTTTTTTCATTCTGCAGATGCCTAGAGCTACATTACATGCCCAAATTAAGGTAAACTTGATTTCTTCAGAGTTATTAAGTACCATAATGCTTCATTGAATCAATGGGTGTATTTATACCTGGCGAGCATCCCTAAAAACCAAGAAACTTTTATTTAGCTGTCTGAAGGCAGGCACTTAAGTCTAAAACTCAAGAGCTGATTTTTAAATGATAAGATTCATTGTCAAGTGAGAAAATACTTTTCTGTACAGTATGTTTCAGAGCAGAGCTGGGAGAGTTTATATTTTGAAAGAAGAAAATACAGGTTTCCAATGTGTAGTGTCATATTCTTAAATCAATGAACTAAGAATAAATGTGAAGGGTTTTTTTTTAGATGAATTTAGTTTTTCCCTAGACTTAGTAGGCAATACAGAATGCCTGTTCTTATGAGAACAAGGAATATGTATGAGATATATTCTTTTAGATGCAATGAGGCTATTTGTTAACATTTCTCAGAAAAGTTCTGTAATCTTTATCAGTTATGAGGACTGGTTTTCAGTGCATTAGGCTGACTCACTCCTAGTACAGCAGTTCAGTAAAAAAAAAGAAATCACATTAATACAATAGAAGTTCAAATTCAGACTTATAGCCTTAAAATGTGTTAATGAAGAAAAAAGATAATGCTTAATGAAAAAAAAAAAAACCACCAAAAAACCCCAAACAAACAAACTTCTCCCCCCTCCTATTATTTGGTTTCTGTCCTGTACCTGCTTAAGAAAGCTGACAGCTAGCAATCCAAAGCTTTTATGCAGAGGCACTTCTAGAATATTATAAGTGGGCCCTCAGCTCTGATGGACTGATGAGGAAAGAGTAAGGACTCTTGAAGTCATTAAGGAAAATTCTCTTAAAACTCTCACAGATCTTAGGTCTGTGGGATAACAGTATTAAATGTCATCCCTCTTGCCTCCTACCATCAGATGTCCAGTTAAGGACCTGACAGATTGCCTTTCACCAAACAACAGGTTAAGTATGTGTGTTTTACTGGTGTTGAAATTCTTTTTAAGAGGCAGTTATGAACAAAGGAATTTTTTAGATGTTTATCTGTCCCAACCACACCAGGCGCTATTGCTGAAAAAAAACATGAAATAGTAAAAAATGAGTATGACGTGGTCATGTCCATTAGGAAATTAGTCATGAAAAAGCCAGGACCAGCACCCAGAAGCAACTACACCACAACTGCTGGTACAAGTGGCAGCAATGGAGAGCAGCTGTGTGACTCAGACCTGATGGAAAAGTGAGTCAGTCACTAGGACCCGACCCAGGGCTCAGACAGCTGTAGTGCAAGAGAGCAAGGGAGTGGGAGGAGGAGAGACTAGTACACAATTCCAGTGCCAGGCTTTGCAAGAATGAAAAAGAGTTTATGCCATGTTGTTCTTTGTTGTGTATTATTCTCCTCCTGTTTACAGGACCATCTGAAGTGTCTGTGCTGTCAAGTCTTCCTTCCTCTGGGCTATGTAAGGACAGCTGTGTTTAAGAGGGATTAAAGCAATGGTCAGACCTCTCCATCATGCCTCAGCTGCAGTGAATTTCCCCACTGGCAGTGCTGGCAGCCCCCATCAGCCCAGGAACTGCTCTGTGAGTGCAGGCAGCAGGAAGCCTGAACCCTGCTGACTGATCTGAACCCAGGGACAGCAGCTGCCAGGACAGTTTCACCATGCCAGAATGGGATTTTGTCAGACAGTGTGAATTTGGGATGAAACCTTCGCCATTTTACTGTGATACCTGAGCTAAACCAGCCAAGCAGAGTACATGGGTTGCTGCATTTACTAGAGCAAGTAACATTCCACTATCACACCCCTGGCATGGTAAAAGTAGGGAAGATCTGACCATCACAATCCAGCTTTTCCTGTTACCCTCTTGCAAGCAGCGTTACACTATAAACACAGCTATAAGGAGAGCATATAAAGTAGCAATGTAATTACAGTGACTTAGTGGTCCTTTGCAGTGGGCATATAATTAACTGCTGGCACACAGTAGAACATCCCCACTGCATGCAAAGTGAGGCAGAAGATTATGACACATGGCAGCAGACTATGACTGCCACACGGACACTTACTGCTGTTTGTTTCCCAAAGCTCCTGCCTTCCCAGGATGATGGTTTCTTTGTGGCCTCCATTATAGAAATTACTTATTCCTCAGCATTACTGAAATCAAGGAAAATCTAATTATCCAACAGTTCCTTCCTCTGCCCTGTGTTTTAAATAATCTTGCACATAGGAATTTTAGCTGTTTTCCTAACCCTTGTTAATACAGTCTGATTTAATTTGAAAGCAGAAAATTCAGTTATTAGATATATCAGTATTTTAAGTGAAATCACGTCCCTATCTGTGCATCCCTTTTAGGCTTACTTACCATCATATCTAAATAAACATGCCTGGAAATTGCAGACAAATGAACATACAGATAATGCTTTACATTCCAAAGGATCTGATTATTCAATGAGGCATTTCAATTAGATATTTGACTTTTCACTCCCTATCAAAATGTGTCAGGATAAATTCTGAGCTGACATAAATCAGCTCAGTTCCATGTTACCTGTGGACCATGGACCAAAGCTGACTTCAATGTGGGAGAATCTGTCTCACTGCTATTTCAGGCCTTGCAATATGTTGCTTATGAAAGAGTTCCTAGCCAAGAATTATTCATAGGAATTGGAAAATAACTTCAAACATAAAATAAATCAGACAGAATAGAAATCTCTCTGCATTCACTCTGTGAACACAACTCAGAATTCATCATTGCTGGGAGAAGTTTGCATTAGGCAGAAGTGTCTGGCAGAGCACTGTCTCTACCAGGTAGTAATATCATTGCCTCAGCCCAATAACTTCATGGTCAGGGTATTATTCTAGGTGCTGGTAAATACAGAGTAAATTTTAAATACACTGGGGACCACAGTGACACAGTGTCACAATTTCCCTGTGGCATAGCCAACAGTTGACAGGGGCCCATGTGTTCCCTCAGTAATGCAGTGGCTTGGTTTCAGTGTGCTGTGTTAAAATCTCTAGCTGTGTGATGGTTGACTTACAGCAAAAATGGGAACCTATACTCTTCTACTGGCATGCTGGGGCATTTTACAAAAAAGTCAGAATTGTCCCTTTTGTTTGTCAGGATGTTTGGCAACTCTGCTTGTAGCAGCTGCCTCACAGGCTTTGGTCCCAAACGGACTACCCAGAGATTCCAAACTCCTACTAAATCTAGGTCATCCATATTGCCTCTGGCTTCTGCTTTCCAAACTGCCCTTCAAGACTATTCTAGCATTATTTCCAAGTTATCATAATTTTTAAAATCTATGTCTAATTTTCTTAAAATTGCTATAAATCCTTCTCTTGGTTTAGAGGAACTTCACCAAAGGACCAGCACTGAAACAATTTGAATAAGCAGGTTTCTCATTTGCAAACTCTTCCTGTCTTTCCTCTGGCTATCACTTCGCTGAAGTGAATCGATGGCTTTTGACTTCCACCAATACAAATAATCCATTTTTTAGCCAACCACATTTATTATGCCTATTTAAACACCAAGCACACATTTATCTGAAGCCAATGACACTCTCTCTTTATTGTGAATTCTAGTGTGCAGAGAAAATGAAAGAGACTGGTCTCAAGCTTAGAAAATCCAAACTCTGGGAAAAAACATTCTTTCATGGAGTGCCATCTGATATCTCAAGAAATAAATGCTATATCTCTTCATTCTGCATTTGTGCCCATGTCTAGTGTTTAGTCACATGTACAATGAACTTTCTATTTCTATGTATGACTAGGCTTCTTTATTCTGTTCTTTTTCTGATGTCTTATTGTGAGGTACCAGTTAAAATTCTCTTAAAAATCAGAAAGTCATATCATGTGTGACCTTTCTTTATTTCCCATAACAAAGATATCTGCAGTTTGACCTTGTCATCTAGACATTTGTTGCTGTCAGCTTGGGGTTCCAGAAAGGTTTTCATTTTCTTTGAAACAGTGTCCTTCTCACTTTGGCAGTGAACCAATTCTTGAGAGGTCAGTGTGTGCTCTTGATACTTGTACTCACAACAGACCAAAACTGTAAATGTTTTTTTGCAAATCAAATACTGCATCAAATACTGCGGCTTTCTCATCATGTTCTGCCTCCTAGGGAGAATATCTACTATTCTTTCAAAAAGAAGAGATCCAAATCAAGCGAATCAAGAGATCTATCAGCTCAGCAAGAGTTATATATGGAATTTTCTGGTCTGCATTATGCAGGAAGAGAGACTAGGATGGTCTAATAGGTTTTTTCACCTTAAAACTGATGTCAGCCATTTCATTGGAATCACCTGAAATTGCATCTGTTGACATTCTGACCCATTTATTTCTTTCATCCTTTTTTTTTTTTTCCCTGGGGAAGGAATAGTTTCCATGCCTGTAACTCCATTTAGTAACTTTGAATTTTTCATTCTCAGAATTAAAAATAAAGTTCACCGTACTCTGATACACTAAGATTAATTATTCTCCAAAGATCAGTAAGTGTTTTGAAAGATGAAAGGAACAGATGAATGGCAAGGTCACAGATTTATCCTGTATTGCCTCTCATGAAGCACACAGCATGCCTAACACCTTCTGGAAACTCTCATTGTGTACTCAGTTGGTATGTTACACACATATTTCTCAGCATCTCTTTTGTTCAGATTATCATAGTATTCTGTTCTCAGTTACAAAACTGTGATCTTGAAATAGTTTATAATGGGATACTTAGATTTATTTTTAGCATGCCTAAATATTTCAAATGCACTAAAAATTCTAAATCAAGCACTAGCTAGATTAGCAGTTATTCGCAAGGCATTTGAAAATAAATTCTTCACTCTGTAGATTTCCAGAAACAAACACATGCACACAAATACATATTTTACATACTGTAAAAATAATGGAATAAAATTGAAGTCATCATTTAAAAATACATTTTAAGATGAAAAAAAGTGTTAATGCTACCGTCCCCTAAAGAAATTGCACAAATTCTGTAGTCAAAGGAAAATTTAAATGTAGAAGAAATGAAAGGTATGGAAGTGTAGAGTTAAGCCATCCAGACAATCTTAACGTGTGTCAATGTAATAAGAAAAAATATCCATTAAAATCAATCTACTTGGGGTTTTGCCCCAATTTTTATTAAATTTAATTAGCAGCCTTATCTTTCCTGTTATTTTTCTTTTTATGATGTCACTCAAAGGTAGAACTGAGGTTATTTTATTATCTTATCTGCATAGTGTCTGGTTCAGCATGTTTATATCTTTTTTTTTTCAGAGTGAAATAATTCATCAAGCCTAAAGAGCAGATGAAAAGTCACTCAAAGGAGAAAAAAATATATGGAGCAAAGTGCAGAGAATGAGAATTAATACATGCACTGATCTACTTTCCCTTGTTTTCTTTGACCATGATAACAAAATTAAACAGCTTTATGGGCTGTGGCCACATATACTCTAAATATCTAAAGATATTTGAATTTGGGTTAGTAGCAATAACCCATATTCCCTAAAGAGGGCTTGCTTATAAGAGAACAGGAGAGGGACTTCCGATCGGGGTGTGTACAGACAGGGCAAGGTAATGCCTTCAAACAAAGGGAATAGGTTTTGATTAGGTATTGCCAAGAAATTATTTACTGTGAGGGTGGTGAGGAACTGGAACAGATTGTCCAGATAAAATCTGCTGCCCCGTCCCTGGAAGTGTTTGAGGCTAGGATGGGTGGGTCTGTGAGCAACCTGGGCTAGTGGGAGGTGACACTGCCCATGGCAGGGGGCTGATTCTCATAATCACCAAGGAAGGATGAAATTAATTCTTAATACACAAGGTATGTATAAAATGACTGTTCAATTCAATTTTTAAAATTAGGTGTAGAATAGTGGGTTGTAATTTAGACGTTTTGCAATTTCTGATTCAAACTAAATAAATAAATATTACATTACAGCTTCTGGGAGACATTATCTACATTGTAAGTAGAAAGAGAAAAAAGTGTGAATATATTAATGAGGAAGTGCAAAGATTTATGCCTTCACTAAAAGAAACAGTAAACATTGCCATGATCAGATAAATCATTTTTATCTGGAAGCATAAAGAATAGGACATATGCATCCATTATATCTAAATTTTTAATAAATCTTGGCATATTTCACCTTTATGCATGCAAACACCTTGTCATCTTCTTGCTGTATTGTAAGCTTCAAGATGGGTTTTTTAGCTAGTAGTCACCTGTTGAGCACCAACACAAGCCATTTATTTGGACTATATGATAAAAAATATTGCAGTTTAGCTCACGGGTGAGTTAGAATTATGTTAAACAAATAATTTGTGCCTCCCTGCTTGCTTTTGCGTCAATGATTCAACAGCAATTTGCTCTTTTACTAGCTAAACAAAATTTTTGTCATCAGGTGCAATTTTTTGTGTTTAGACTCATAAATAATAGGTTTCTGCACTGTAATATATATGTATTATATATATATTTCTAGTTAGTGAGCTAATTCTTTTTTTGGAATTAAGTTGGTATTGCAAACATTATCTGTTATGAATAAATTATGTGAGTTTATAGGCTGTTGTTCAGACTTCAGTATTAGGATACATAGGACTTCATCTTTCCAGGGGTAAAACCAAAGCATAAATATTTGCATCATAAATCTCAACACTATAGATGCAAACTTGTTTTGTCCTTAAATCATAAGAATGTGCATGCAGGCTGTCACTTCTTATTCTAATTCTATTGCAGTTCTTTGACTGTGGTGAGTATTTCAGCATAGTGAGTTAAGCAACTACACAATAATTTAATTCTCATTAGCAATCAACTGTGTTGCTTGTTTAGTTGCAACGACAGCAACTACCCAAAAAGGGGGAAGCTTAAACCATAAGTCTTCTTCTTCTTCCTTGTTTTTCTTTCATTTCTTCATTTATTTTCTTTTATTTTCTTATGAAGTATATACTGCCTGGCCTGAAAACCTTTTCTCCATTGTTTGAATATTGCAGGTGCTCTAAAAATAAATTAGCATAAGGGAGAATAACAAAAAAACCCCAAACGACTCCAAAATCATTGAAAGCATAGTCAAGCATCTCTTGTTATTTTACCTCAGAGGCCCTTTTTAATATTTAATAAGCTTACTGCTGTTCCTGGTCTTTTGAACTACAGTGCCATTAGTAAAGAAAACTGCCATTTGACAGTAAAAGAATGTAAGAAATAACCAAACAAAGAAATAAAAGGGCCTTTTATGAAAAAACTGTGAGCTTTCCAGAATAACACTGGAAAATAATTTGCAAAACCATTTTTCCTTGAAGAACCTAAGAAGAATGTATAAAAATAGACATTTTTTGTGTATAACTCTTCATTTGGATCTTGTCTCCATGTTACAATACTAAAATAGTATTTACTTCTACATAGGTAGCACTGAGAAAAAGAATCTCTCTTGTCTTAGTTACAAGTCAAGTGGAAACACCTGTAATGAATAATGACTATGATCTAGGGCTCCTCATGATGTGAATGAACAATTTTGCTGTTAATATTATAATGATTGACTTACAGATTCTTCTTTGCATCCCTGATGATCCACTACAACCTCAGTAAACACAAGTTTGCTGTTTCACATGGTTAATACCAAAATACGGGAGCATAATTCTGCATATCAGCCAAAAAGAAATATACTTAAGTATGCAGAAAAGAGAACTTTTATTCTCTCACCCAGTGGTAGTTCCTAGCATCCCTGTTGTGACCAGGTATTTGACCATGACGTGCAAATGAACAAAGACACGTTATTTATAACAAAACTCTGACAATCAAAGGACAGCCCCCCACAGCTTTAGTTCAAGTCCCTGTGGAAGGGAAAAGTTTACTCCTGAGACATGTAGAGCTTGATATAAAATGTGAATATATTGTCTTCCTCTGTTAATTCTAAGAGATAGAAACATGCTATCTGAAAAACAATATTTTATTAATTGTTATCATCATTTAAGTTCAAGTGTTGCAAAACCTTTCATCTTCCTTCTGAATATCTGACTTATCTGATGCACTCCTGCTTCTGTCAATGCTGAGGGACTTAACCCAAAGGATATTTAGATATAAGATATAACTTAACTTAGGAACTTCAGTTCTGACATAAATGAGCTTGGAAAGTCACCTTACATATCAAGTTTTCTTACCCAAGGTCTGTTTTTAGAGAGGAAGAGTTTTGGATTCTTAGCACATGAGGATATGTCAAACTAGTAGGTAAAACTCCTAGGTCAGTGCAACCTCTGTCTTAGGTTGGATCAAAAAAAATCCATTATCATTCAGCTTATTACCACTATCACATTCATTGAAAACTCTGTGTGACAGTAAATACAGAGGCCAGTACTTCCTCAATAGTCTTATACATTATAGCAACAGCAGCTTTACAGCAACACAGAAGCTAGGCATAACTAGAACTTTGAGGCATCTTGAATTTCAAGGGTGCCATCATCTGCACTTCATTGTCATTTGAATCTAAATCATGTTTAATTTTGTACATTGCTTCCCTTTGGTCTGGTAAAAAACAAAGTAAATACACAGTAAATGACAGGGCAGTAGAGAACTTGGATCCATCTAATAGATTTGTGAAGGGCTCTGGGTTTGGCAGCCCAAGTGCTGACAGTATTTTGCTGGAAGCCTTGAACATGAACATCATGCTTTTGTAATTTATTTGGTCTGCTGTGTGGGTTTGGTACCCACAGCAGCCATTTCCTCACCATTGGTATCTTGTGATCTGCAAATGCGACTTTACTGATGATCACTGACAGCAGCTTTCTTTGTCTGCAAAGCCTCCTGTGTTCAGATATCATTTTTTTTCATTTGCTGTTGTTGAAACATACTTTGCTCCCACCTCCCTCACATGACCACGTGAAGAGGCACATCTGCTTTTGTTTATTTTGCCATTGATGTCAGCTGTGTTTTGCTGTACATTTTCTTGCCTTGGCTACCTCCCAGCCTTTGTGTTCACAAAGGGGAGTCGAAGGGAACCTGATATGCACTGAGCCAATTACAGCCCTGTCTTGAGGACTCAGCTGGCAGTTCAGCTGCAGTACATGGAGCATGGTATAGCTCAAGAAATGTCACCCATTTCTTCTCCAGGGCAGAAGAAATTGCCAGTACAATGAGAAAATGTCTTAGCAGACACCAGAATATTCTGAATAATTTTCTTGACTGACTTTTCCCAGTTCCTGTCATGAAGATTAAAAAGTTAAATTCCTATAAAGATCATTCAAGCCGCTCCAGATGTCTGTCAGTGGGATCAGCTCAGCACCTGTCCAAAGCAGGAACATATTAATTTTGCACTGGGGTATGTTAAAGGTTCCCAGGAAGCAAACATCAGTGCTACATCCCTGGGGGTCATATTTGCTGTTGAACCTGGTCACCACACAGTGGTCTTTCAACTTACTTGTGACACAGGTAAAAGGTGTCCTACTGCACAATACCTTCACCTGTCCCTGCTGCTAAACATCATGGGTTTTCAGAATCAAGCCTGGTTTGCACACAAGTGTCTCTCTGCAGAGAAAATGATGTTAATGACTCCCTGCATGCTGCTTTTGGTGCCCACACAGTGTGTCATGGTCAAATGTGAACTCAGGTGAGAGCAGATATTATCCAGCACAAGGAAGAAGTGCTGGACTCCCTCCCCATTGCACACCTGTGGCACCAGCCCGTGACATCTCCCTGGCATGTGACAGGGCTGTCCATGATGGGCCCACTGCCTGGGTACAGCACCCGAGCCTGGAAACATCACAAATCATGACACTGTTTAATGTACTCATCCAAACCCTGCTTTTTCCAGGTAAATGGGGATGAGACTTGAATGCTTTTTAGAAAAATCATGTTCCATGCACTGTTTTTTGCTGCAGGAAAGGGAGAGTGGTACTGGACACCCCATTGGCCCTCAAGCAGAGGGGACCAAAGACATTTTCCAGGAATGAGCTTGTGTAATGCTACCAGGTCAAAGCATGCTTGGTGCTTAAATGGTCTTAATATAGAAATTAAAAATATTAAAACCCAGGTTTCAAATAATGCAAGGAAAATTTAATCTGGTCGCTGTTAAATTGCAAGTGTATTTTAAATAATTTACTAACTGCTTCATAGCTGTTAGCAGCCTTTTACAGGCATGCACAAGTAAAATTATACCTGGAGGATAAAATATGGAAAGCTTTAATCCCTGATTAAACCTGTAACCAGCTGGATCTGTGCAAGTATGAAACCCCTGCATCGTCATTTCACACCAGGAAGTTTATAGGAACCATATATGCATTCATTTGACCACGTGGCTCTCTGTACCTGTTTTTGAAAAGGGGAAATATCTTATAGCCATTGCTCACACCACAACCAGGGAGTTTTCTGGGTTATATGTCTGCCTGCAAAACATGCACCCTGTTATTCAGTTGCATCAATGAAAAGAAAATGTGACCTCACACCAGGGATCTGATTGACTAAGATGAGAACTTCACATAAACTCACACTATTTTAGATTTCAGGTAGCGTGAATGTCATACTTATTGTGAAAGGAAAACAAAATCATATTTTAATGATACTTTCTCCACAGTCTTATAAATGTCTTCTTACCAGAACCGTTTGGACTTTCTGTGGCTACTGTAAAAATTGTGATGCGTTTTTAATGTGTCCAGATATGAAAGTTTTTAACATCAGACAATTCCATGTAACATAACTTGCTACTCATAGCACCTTCCTGTCCTCATGTCACAGAAGGAACTTCATGGGTCTCCCCATGGTCTCCAGAAACTCAGCAGAGTAGGCATGGTGAAGTACAAACAGAAGATATATGCAGACAAACTCCAGAGATGCAGTGGCTCAGAGATGGGTACCAACAATAACCAATTAGAAAGTTTCACACAAAGTCCAAGTTCAGCAAATTTAGCTGTAGAGAAGATGCACATGATTCCGTTCCAGACAGTGACTGTAATTATAGTAATGTATAATCCATAGGTAGATGCATAACACCTCCCCAAGTACTTAGAAACAATCCTGGGCTAGGGATTTCTGATTAGAACCAAAAAGTGCAAGTACAAGTCATAAAGACTTTTTTTATGAAGGAATGCTATTTCCTATTAGGTACTTACAGCATCTCCACAACATTAATCCCAGACTATTGACAGGGTCCACTCTACATTAAAATCAGCAGCTTGGCAATTAGAAAAAGAATGCTGTGTTGGCTTTCAAAGGAAATGTGATTTGTGAAGCTCTCAAGGTTTCAATCCAGGGTTTTTTTTCTAAATGTGCTGCCTCCAACACTTTGAATACTCAGATGAAAACAAAGTGCTCCTCTAATGTGACATGTCATTTTGCAGAGTGGTTTTTTTGGGTCCATTGCTCTGATTATTGTCTTTCTAGGAATAATACCAGGGCCTGCTTGAGATCTGGAAGATTAGCATTAACAGGATAGAAAAGAAGAGGGCAGCTGTTTCATGATGGCATTTAGACAGATGATCTGTCTGCTGCCTAATCCGCATATCATCTACATATCCAGTCAGCACAATGCAAACTGCTGAAAAAGTTTGTGAGAAAACACTCCAAGTGCTGGTGTGTTTGCTTATCATGCTGCCGCTCCCACAGACAGCAAGATTTCTGTTTTGTAATTTCACTAGCCAGCCTGCTTCAACTCTTGATGTAGGTTAAAGTTTGGCTCTAAAAAGACAACATCTACACATGTGATTATTAAATTCTGTCATATTAAATTCTTAAGTTTCTGAGGTAGAGAAAAGGCCTTTCTGGTTGAGCTTTCACACTTTGGGGTACCTATTTCTAGACTCGTAGAGTTTTGTGAAATTCTCTTGTGATAAGCATAGTCATAATTTTTGTGATACCAAATTTTGATGGCTGTAAAAGGCTCCCTAGGGATCAGGAGCTCAAGTAGGATTTAATTGCAGTGGGGGTCTGTAAATCTCAGGAACTCTCTGTAATCTCAGTTTACTGTGAAGTCTGCTGTCTTTTGCTTACCACTATTGCCAGGTGTGATCATGTTCTCCAATCTTGTGATTGAGTAAAACTCACATTTTGTTGTGGCCGTGGTTTGTTTTGTTTTGTTTTTTTCTGTTTGTCTTAACAAAACCATGTCAATAGAAAACTTGACATAACCATAAGGAAAAAATGTAACCAGGTAAACACAATTATTTAGGGCAAAGTAAATGTCAGTAAAAAGAACAGAACAATAGTTCACTCAAGTGGAAAACTCTTAATTATACAGCACATTTCCAGGAAAGGAGACTGGAAGCTTTTATAATTTACCTGCATTCAGTACTTTGGGTTCTGTATCAGCTGACATTACCATGCTTTGTATCTTTTCAGAATATAGAATTTTGCCTGCTGAGAGAGCATGTAACCTGGATTGACTTAAGTGTGGAGCTGCACACAGACATCACTCATTCCTTCTTAACTCCTTGCAGCCCTTTTGAGAATTGCTGCACTTCAAAAGCCTGTGTACCTCTCTCAAAATCCCCAATCCTCTTCTTTTTACTGCTTAATCAAGGTGAACGAATACACTAATGAATAAGAATTGTGAGCCTAACGAGTAAGAATTGTGTTTTCCTTGCTGTAATGATTCGTTTACTTGCAGCTTTATACAAAGGGCTACTGGCACGAAAAAAAACCTGGTAAACAAGGCAGACAAAACCAGGCTTCATGCTGTGAGGAAACCAGGTTGTTTATGTTGGTATCCTTAGTAGATATTTTCTTTAAAGCATACCTTTGGTTTAACGACATTTAAAATTCTGTTTATCATGATACTCTCCTCTTGTTCCTTGTGCTTTTGTTAAATTTTAAGAAGTTGCTTGAATAATGCATGATATCATATAAAGCACAGAGTAAATCTGTTAATCGATGAGTATGAAATTAGAGTTGAAAACAAGATAAAAGCACGTTTTCAGTTATGTACTCCATATCCCTGTCAGAAGGGTTGTTTTTTTTCCTCTGTAATCATCATCACTTTGTCCCATTTCATTTTCAGTACAGTAAGAACTGGGCATTTCATCATTGCATTTGTGGGAGTGAATTGGAATTTGTTCTTTGTCCAAATCTGGCATTTTACCATGCTTTTTGTACAGTATTTAAATTAGATCTCTTGAATATACCTCCAACAAATGATATTTTATATGGATTGATTCTGTAGAAAAGGGTCCACTCTTCCACTGGCATTAAATTTCTTCAAATGCAATCTCAATCTGCTATTTATGGTTCAGAAATCTGTGCAAGTTTTGCAGCTACACGGTGAGAACTCTAAATAATTAAAACCTAAAATGCTTTTCAGAGAAGCCTTTTGGAATCACATCTGTTCTTTCCTGTAGGAATTTTCCCTCACAGATGTTTCTTCTTTTTTCTTTTTTCTTTTAGAGTGCTAATGACATTACAAGCTTGTCCTATACCAGACACTGTTAATAAAGCAAATCTTCATTATAAGCTTGTCTAGTCACAGGAGGACAACTGTGACAATAGACAGGATGTGACAGATGCTCTGCCCCATCTTCCTCCAGTGGGCGCCATATTCTGCCAGGTGTTTTTGTACTGCTCTGCCATTGGCTGGATGACATAACCGAAACACATCATAGAATAAATTGGGTTGGAAAGGACCTTAAAATCACCCAGCTCCCAATGCCCTGCCATGGACAGGGACACCCTCCATTTGACCAAGTTGCTCTGATCTCAGAATAACCTCTGATTGCCTGTTTCCTTTGGATCAGGAATTGCTTATATATAAATATATATACTTTTATGTTTATTTATATACAGAGAGGCAACACCATTGGTGAATATAGAAAATCAGAACAAAATGCTTTCTTGAGAAGCATGTGGCGTATGAAGACGATGACATAAAGCATTCCCAGGAAAGGCCACCCAAACCAGAAAAACCAGGCAATGTCTATGAATTGAAAACTGTATTTTAATGAGTTTTGTGCAAGAAGTGGGGAAGTTTCCTTGGCACTGCTCTGGCAGAGCATATTGCTGTCTGTAAGGTACTTGCTGGGGCAGGTGCTCTGTCAATTTCTCTGCCTTAATGTTGATGATCTTACAGGAAGTTCCATGAGCTCTGGAGGAATGACCAAGGAGGGAGAAGTATTTGCATGTGGAAAAACAGGTGTCCCACTCAGGCCTCTGTTACCCCTGGGCTCACTCTTTTGTGTAAGACCAGTTTACTTAGTGTAGACTGGTTCCTTCCACCTGGCAGCAGAACTGTATGAGTCCCTTCTGCCAATGATTTTTTCCTATTCTTATTTACAGGCCATCCATCTTTCACCTAGCACTTGGAGTACTGGGTGCCAAGTACTTGGGTACTTGCACAGAGTGGACACTGGAGAGACCACCAGCCTTTGGTGGGGACAGTTTCTGGAATTTTTGCTAGACTTCAACATTAAACTCAGTCAATATAATTGTGCAACACAGCACTAATCCACAGCTTTTGTAGGAAGCACAGGGCAGTCACTAAATTACAACCAATAACACCTTTATAGTAATAATTTCTTGTGGGAATAAGTGTCCCAGGGACAAAATCCTTCCTTAACCTCACAGCTAGGGCTGCAGTGCAAGGATTACTGTCAAAAGACTAATATTCTCTTTGAGTTAGGCAGTAAAAGGAACAATTTGATAGTGGCTTCTGTTTGAAGAAGAGTGTTTTCATGAAAAACTTTATTTCAGAAAGAATATACTTAAACATCCTTATATATCTCAGATATTTCCATATCCATTTTCTCCTGTAAGTATTTTTTCTCTCTAGAAGCTCTCACTACAATCATGTCAAGCTGTAGAAACCACCCAGTACAAAACCCTGGATGACACATATTCTTTCACCCAGCTATTTTGACTTGACTATGACCTTGCAGCAATTTTCACTGTTCTTCTTGCCTCCTTCCAGTTCCCTGAGCTGCCACTTAAACAATAATCCTCTTCTAACCCTCTCTCCCTACAAAGAAAGGATGCCTTTCTTTACTTGCTGACCAGGTAAAGAAAAGCAAATACAACACGACAGTCAAATGTAACAAAGATGTGAAAGCTTTTTTGCAGTGCCACATTTCTACCATTATAAGCTGCCTTTGGCAATCAGAATGTACTTGTTTGGGCTCATATGAGTCCAAATGACACCTCCATTATCCAGCATGTTTTGGAGGGCTTTTTGAAAGATGTGGGTATGCACACTATGGCAAATGTGGAAACCAGAACAATCAAATGTGTCTTTAGGCTGCTTTCTGCCAATCCTTTTCATGTGTGCTTTTCACACAAGGACATGGATCAGCTCATGAGTTGGTTAATTTTTAATTCCAGCCTGCCTCCTCATGTCCTTCTGCCTCCCTGCTGCATGGGCAAGAGAATGTTTGCATGACCAGGGTGTGCAGGAGTTCCTTCTGTGAGACCTGTGCATGTCTAACGACAATGACAAATGTTTGCACGGCCCATTGCCTGGCCAGCTAAAATCTGCATGTCTAGGAACTCCTGGGCACCTGAAGTATCAGTGACAGAGAGATGTAGGACAGAGAAAATTGCTTTAGTGAAAAACAAAGAGAGCTTTAAAATATTTATGTAAGTTTACTTAATACTATGGATTTTTTTTGTTTGTTTTGTTTTGGTAAGGTTTTTTGGTTTTCTTTGGGTTTTTTTTGTTTTGGTTTGGTTTGGTTTTTTTTTAAATTTCAATTGTGAATATCTACTGTTTAATTGGGAAGGTGAAAATATTACTCAAGGTAATATCTGTAATATCCATTGTGTGGTTATGAGCACATCACTTTCTAAAAGTACTTTTGTGTGTCTGCATTAAATTGCAAAGAAGGTACCTTGTAGAATTAGGATAGCCCTTATGTGTTTATTAAGATAAGCTTCTTGCTAAAAAATTACCTCCTGGTGAATAATAATGCAGCACTAGGAAATAAACTGAGAAGCTATTCAAATTTTTAATCTCCAAGGTGACTATGGCACAAAATACCAGCTATTTTTGAAGAGTAAGTGGAAGCTTTTTCAACCTACTGGAATGCACTGAAAACGCTGAAGAAAGTGGTGGGTGAAGGAGAATGGATGAGTATAATAAAATTGAGAACAAAAGACTCTGCTGAAGGTCTTCACAAGAGACTATTAAGAAACTTTGGTGGTCAGAGGTTAGATCCTGCCATAGATTAAAAGTGTTAAAAGATAGACAATGAAGTCAAAATAAATAACCAATTTTTCAGAAGAAAAGAAGGTTAATAGTGAGTTGCCCCAGAGCTGAGCATTAGGAACAACCTGTCTGTTATGAAATAGGTGCACAAATGACCTATAGGAAGAATGAATTGGAGCATTGGTTGCACAGCAATTGCACAATTATTTTAGGTAATCAGAAGAAGATGGGAGAAGTCTGGACATTTTCAAGACATGGAACACTTAGATCAGAAAGCTTCAATAGACAAACCATTAAACTGTGAGTCAGCAGGTGCTGGTCCCAGTCTATAGCCAGAAGAAAACCAGTGAAAGTATTTGAGTTCACATTGCCAGTATGCAGTTATGGTTTTTCAAGCTGTTAGCACAGATCTGCTTGTTCGGAGGAAATTTGTTTGGTAATATAATAAGATGGCTTAGTGTTAGGATTTAATTTCTGTTGTAATTCAGGGTCTTATGCAGACAAGAAAATAAGCTGGTGATTGAAGTGAATACCTAGTCTGTAGACATTGTTTTCCTTATTTGGATTTCCTTTGTCTTTATTTCACAAGAAGATGAAAGAGTCATCATATGACTTTTCACCTTTTTTTTAATTGATATTTTATGTTGTATGTCTAATGTTGGCTACAAATTTTTGATTTTTCAGTAGGAAAATTTTCACAGTATTGATATCATTATTGTGAAAAGCTGATTTTTGAAAATTTGGAAAGTTTCAACTTAGGAAATAACAAATAGCTTTTGATGAGCAATTTCCAGCAACGTTTTTTTGTCCAAGTCCCAGGAGGTATCTGAAATCCTTCATTGATCTTTAGTCACCTACTTTCAAGAAATACTCATTTTTATAGCAAAAATTGTAGAGATGGGGTTTAGCCTGAATAACTGGGTTAAGTGTCTGCTATTGCAGACCATAGATTTGAGGTTTAGCTTTCACCTAAGCTAAATTCATTGAGGCTATATGAATGTATGCACAGTCTGAAAAGGGAGGAGGGCTGTTTACCTCTTTTAAAACCTGACATGATTTCTGCCTAATTGGAACACAATAAGCACAGAGCCTTAAATCACAAGAACTTGTCTTGACTAGATCAGAAAAATAACTATTAAAAGTACTGTTACAGGTAAGAGTTGTCATGAGAACTAATCACATCTGACTAAATTTAGATGAGTAATTAAAAAACTCTCAGATTTAAAGACCATGGTGGAGATCAAAGAAGAGCAAGAATGTGCTGAGGATGGAGCATGGAGGGAGTCTGCAACTTCAGCAGGGACAAATGAAGATGCTTAGAAGACACTGCAGGAGGTAGCCAGCCCTGACTGAAGCTGGTAGGTAATGGACAGGACCCTTTCCTGGGAACCCTTTTCTAGGACTGGGTGCAACTTCTGCAAACCAGGAAAGTATTCAGGGCAGGAGGGAAAGCCTGATTGAGGAATGGCACAGTGTCAGAGGCACAGTGTATGAGTGCATATGTGCACACATACACGTGTGTGCCTGTGAAATCTGGGCACTATCGTTTGCATCACCACAACAGCTACATTTTTCTAGTTAAAGAGGAAGTGCTGAAACTTGTAATGCATTGACCATAAGATGAAGGCATGGAATTCCTCTGTGCTTTGAATTTCTTGGAATCTGGCCATGCCTCCACAAGATGCCTGAAGAAAATCATGCAGATTTTATTTCTGAGTGCTGTCAACAGACTGTGTGCAACCTGGCTTCCATACAGATAGTCTTTCCTTGAGCTTATTTTTGTGTGGGACAGGATAACCATTCTTCACTGACTTCTCTGCCAGTTTTTGTACTTTTCTGTTTTGGATCAGCAATTTTATGACATTAGGTCTTTACAATGCATCATCTCTTACTACGGGTTTTATTGCTTGATCAAAATAGGTCAGCAAAGGTTTTGAGATGCCATGATAATTGAAATGATCAAAATATGCAAAAGAACTCATTATGTCTACTGGTAAGCTGTAAAAGTCAGAAAGCTAAATTAATAAAAAAGGGAGGACATAAAATAGCCATTTAATGTAATTACATCCATTAGTGGTTTAAGATGTCCTTCGCTTGACACCCATTTGATGTTGGTGCCCAGTCCTACAAATGGACTAAAAAGCTTGATATAAAGATGCCCAGTGGCTCAGATGAACAATACAGGTCTTCAACATAAATAAATATGAAAGAAGTTTAACACCTATGGTGTGTGGTACTTAGTTACTACAGAGATTATGAATATGTTGTATTCTGCTTCTTCTGGGTGATCCCATGCATTTGAGTATATTTACAAGCAGATTATGGTAAAAAACTACCAATCTGGGTAGGAAAGGGTCTCATTTGAAAATGATAGGAGAGCTTCACACAGTTGATGGTGTAGAGAAACTTGCAAAAATGTGGAAATTTGTTCATTAAAATGAAGGTTGTACAGATATTTGGGAAATCACCTGTGCTTAAGCATTTCCCTTTCCCTATGGACAACCCTACCTACTGATTCTTCCCATCTCATTCCCACTGTACAGTATCAGAGAAGGCTAAAGAGCAATGAATCTCCGCTGAGCTTTAGCTATAAAATGCCTGAAATCTCTCGGAGGAAAAAAAAGAAATTAGTGTGTCATGAAGCCCTTCCCTTGGCAGGCAGTTAATGCCTTGTACTGAGAACTAAATAATATACTTTACTTCATGTAGTTAAGGAGTATCTGGCAGACCAATGTAAATGTCAAAATTTTCAAACCCTGGTGAGGAGGTGAGCACCCAAGCCCCAGAGAGGGACTGCCTGGAAGTGAGAGAGGGAGGGAGGGAGCAGTGTTGCAGTGTTTGATGCTGACAGTGCTGCCCTGGATTGCAAATGTGCTTCTGGGACCCTGCAAACACCCTCTGCTTCTCTGTGATTCCTCTTTGCTCTCTGTCCACCCTTTGTGCTTTGTAATAATTCTTTTAGATATCTAAAAGTGCTCTGTTCCCTTTTTCATGGTAGAGGAGGGCAGAACTGGGGATGGGGCAGATGTTTGGCAAAATCACATTCCCCTCTAGTTTAAAGTGGCTTATTATTTTATGTTGCTGTTGATCTTGTGCCAAGTATTGAATACAGAGAGTAAAATTCAGCTTTTACAGTGGCCACTGTGAACTTATCTTAAGGGAGGCATTCACAGAAACACAAAACATAGAGAAACCCTCCCCTTCTTATCCTCTAGAGATGGTTTGCAGTACACCTGAATACTCAAAATACTCAGATACTTCAGTCAAAGACATATCTATCCAGAAAAAAAGTTAAGGGGATACTTGCAACATTTCTTAAGGATTTGGTCATTTGGGTACTAATAGTAATCTCCAATTTCAGAGACAAATAACAGCTCATGGCTGGCATGTCTTCTAAGAAAAATGATACTACATTGGAATTTCAGTAGATCTGAACTGTCACTATTCTCAAAACCTTACTTAGGAGTAAAGATCAGTATAGGTCAGAAGTAGCTTGGGCCTTTGCAGAGCAGAGGGTGTGCTAACATGAGTTGTTCATGAACAGAAATTGTAAAAAAAAGGGCTCTTCCTTTTGATTTTCAACTGTCCTCATCTTCCTCTCTCATCTTTATTTTTCTCTTCCTTTTCTCTTCAGCCCAATCATTTCAATCTTTCTCTTCTTGTTCTCCTAAGACGCAAAGATTTCTGCTCCTGCCATAAGTCTCCTCAATGTATTGGTTTTGCCCATGTCAAACCTAAATAGGTGAAGATACTTGCTTTATCTTCCTCTAAGTACGAAATCGTCTCTGTAGGAGCACTTGTCAAAACACAGGCTCCCTACTAAATTAGCTTCTCAGAGGGCTTCTTCCTTATGTAATTATTGCAAAGAAGATATGCATGTATATAAAAAATTGCTGTGGTGATTGGACAAGCTACAGGAAAGGAGGGATGGTCCCTGTCTGGGTACAACTTGTCCAAAGCCTGTGCTCTCATTAGGGACACATCTCCTCCTCTAGGCTAGTCACCTTGCTTCTGGCCCTGCCTCACAAAGTGGTCAGGAGACCTTTAGAGAGTACTAGGTTTGAGGGCTAAAATGAGGTGATAACATCTTTTCTCTCAGAAAAAGATATGCTCTCCTTTTTCTCTTTATTATCTTGATTTGTTAGCATAATAAAAATCTGGTTTGGATAACTAAGAATAGAAGAGGAGCTTATAAGGAATTATGAGAGATGAAACTTTGAATTTCTGTATAGGCAAAACTGGAAAACAAGAAGGATTGAAGAATCTGAGTGTGCCAGAGTGAAGGAATTATTCTGGCAAACAGAAGTCTGTGTTGCCAATTCTTTCAGTGTGATTATTGCTGATATTTTTATGCAGTAAATCAGTTCCATATCACTGCTGCCTAGTCATTTTTCTTTGGGAATGTAGGAATCAGAATGACTTTTGCTGAACTTTTAAATAGGTGATGGGTAACAGAGTATTACTAGGGGTCTGAACTGTGGTGGGGTAGTGTGAGCTTTATGGTATGTTATAGTATGCAATGATAATATACGGGCTTTTCCCTCCAGCTTAGTTGCTTTTAATGAAAATAATTAAAATACAGGTGATAAACTTGAAGTTATATTCTACTTTGCAGATGTAAAAGCCCTACACTAGCACTGAGATATTGGTAACTGATGACTTAAATGTACTGTACTAGAATAGCATATCAGTAGGTTTATTTTTCATTTGTTTTGTGTGGGACAACTAGATACTTAACCAGTCCATTATTTCTTACCGTGATTGAGCATTTTGATATGACATTTTCTTTTATCAGTCTCCTTGAGCTGATAAACAGGCTTGTTTGCAATAAAGGAAGGATTCCTACTTTATTGTAGTGACTAATTGTCTGTCTTTGGAGTTGTCAGAAACTCCTTCATGCTAGTAAATGAAATAGACTGAAAATTCTAGAGCATCCTACAGCACTTCTACAACTGATCACATTAAAAGTTCTGCTTCCAAAAGATGAGTTTTCATCTCATTGCGTAGAAATCTTGTCCGTGGAAGGCTTTGGTGTCTTTTCAGAAGATAATAAAAAAGATACAGTGATGTAAAAAATCTAATTCTGGGAATTGTTTTTATGGGTAATACCTGGACTACTCCCCAGGCTTCTAAGTCTTTCCAGCACCACATCAACTTCTTTGTTCACCTCTGTGCTTACTCTCTCTTTCATTGTACCTTCATTTTCTCCACAAAGCAGTTGCAGGTGGACAGGTGGTAAGCAACAGGTATTTTCCTCTATTTTCATTGCCTTATGATTTTCACTGCTTTTAATCTCAGTAAATATTCCTCCCTTTCACTGTAAACCTACCCGTAAGTCATCAACCTGGTGATGAGTTTGTCATCACATTCCTCATTTTCAACTCTCAGTCATCACTCCTGGGTCTGCAAAGAATTTTCTTGTCTTTGTTCATACAGAGACAGCTTGGAACAGCAGTTTCTCCTTTCCAGTAGGAAGCCGTGAGTTCCTACTTGGGCCAAAATTATTCACTGATTAAGGTAAGACCCTACCCTATGGAAGGCACAGTCTAAGTTAATGCCAGGAGTGAGACTGGCAGTAATTAATGTTTGGGACTAGAGAAGGGATTTGAAATAACAGTGAATACCATGGGGAGTAGCACACAGGTCTGTATCTGCCCATCTCTTGTCATCTGGAAATATCCTGTACTAGAGTTACAGAAGAAATGGGAGTTGATTGAGGGTTTGGGATTTGGGACTCATTGAGCTAGGGGAGATCTGTGTCTGGGGACAGTTAAAGGAAACTTGGGAATGCTTGGGTGGTGTCACTGTGGAAATTTTGTATATTAATAGGTCTGCTTCAGTCTGTTTGTGTTTTTTTTTAATTATAAGTGAAGGTGGAACTCTGGATAACCATCTTCTTAACACATACATCTGAGTGTGAAGAAAAACCAAATCCTGTTAAGTTCTTAAATTTTGGTATAAGGGACTGGTATTCCTATAAGGATTGTGCATTGTGGGTGAAATATTCCTCTCTCCTAAGGGCAGGCCTGTGAACTGTTGGAAGTCTCAGGAAAGCTCTCAGGCTAGGGAGTGACAGCTAGAGGAGAGCCTAGCCATCTGCTGACTTTCTGCATAGGGTAAATTTCAACATATATAAAAAAAATTTGAAGTCTTTGATCCATTTTAATTGTGTTTCCTTTCTTTTTGGCTGAGCATCTCCTCTTTTATTTTGGTTTGTTTTGGTGGTGTGGGTTTTTGTTTGTTTGTTTGTTTTTATACTGAAATTGTTATTTTTCTCTTTTGGCATGCATAATATTTGGTTTTTCCTAAACCAAGAAGTCCTAATCTTTCCCTTAGGCCTTGGAAATGTCTCTCTTTGTTTATTTCTAAAAGACTTATTTTTCTCTTGAATCTTTTGCCAAGGTAGAAAGAACAGTTCTGAATACAGTTTGCCTAGGAGGGCTGAAAACAGACAGATAATGCAACATTTCTCTGATGCACTTGCTGCTGACCACCATGAGATGTTGAGTACCTCAGGTATTATCCAGTATGACAGCTGCTGTGTTCCTATGGAGTTTTCAGACTTACAGGATTAGTTGCCTATTCCTGTAGGCTTCAGGGATATAGCTCTAACTACGGTTGGACAAATGAATACATATAAATTAGTTGACCCTCCATTTCCCCTCCTAATGAACCACTTTTGATTTTAGCTGATACAAAGACTTATGGAATGTCCCAGAAAGTCACACCGGTTGATAATAGATAGTGTCTTCAAAAATTTTTCATTAGCTCCTTGTATTTGGTATCTGCTGCCAGAATAGCAGTACCTTTTATATAACCTTTCATTCAACAGCCACCAAGGGATTAACACAAATAAAAGGTGGGGAAATAATGAATAAATGTGGAAAATATAAACATGAAAAATCTCAACTAGTGCAAATATCTGTGAGTATTCGAGGGTTGTAGGCATTAAGGGATACATTTATTAGCTGGCTGAATTTGAATAAAGATTTACAAGCAACTAATTTTCACAGTGAATAGCTAGGTCAGCCCTTTAACCTTTCAGGGAAAGAGGTGAGGCAGAACAAAAGGGCCTCTTGAAGCAAAGTTTCGTTACAGCTTTAGCTGACCTTAGGAAGCTTTAGAGCAGCACATGGCATTATGCAGCAAGAGGATGCCAAACATATGTGCTTTGGAATATATGTCTCTTATCTGCAGAGAGTTGCTCTACATCATAAATCATATCCTGGCAGAAATTAGAATGAAGGCTAGAAATAAACAATTCCAGAAGGAAAAGAATAGTGTTTCACAAGTTAAACTTGTGTATTACTTGTTTAGTAGCCAAATTTAAAACTATTTATTGAGTGATGACTCAGGTTTTTACCTGTGATATGCCTTGAAAAAGCTAGAATGTTATTGAAGTAATTTCTTTAATGGAAGAAAGATGGTGCTATTATAAAATATGACAGTTAACAATATCTTTGGGTGGGGGTGAGAAAAAGAGTCTGCAACAAAATTACTTGACTTTGCATAAGAAATTGCTGGCTCACATTATGAATTCATAAATATAAACTTGCAGGGGGGCTACCTCATTAAATCAAATAAAGGCAGTGGGGGGGAAAAAAGAAAAGCATTGAGAATCACTTTCCCTACTTCAGGCCCACGGGAAAAGCAGAACCATGTGAGGTGGAACACATTCTGCATTCAAGTTTTTGCTTCCTTTATGTGTGTGTTAATAATTTAAATAATTTTGAATGCATAAAACAAAATTTCAGTATTAGACAAAGCTGGCAAATAATTTATCAGCTGCAGAACAAATAATTGCCTTTAATTGAAAGGAACCTTTCTGCATTCTGCAACAATAACCTAATGACTGGGGCTGATAATAAAATAACTTGACTTCTTTAAGCCAGATCTCTAGAATAATGCAATATTCTAATATTTAAATTATTAATTTGTTTATTCTTAAAATTCATTTTTATATGATTAACTGAAAGCTACATAACAACTTTTTCTCTCTCCTTCTTAGCTGTTGCACTGATCTGCACCTCTGTATGTGCACATAGGCAAAGACACATGGCTGTATTCCCATATCGGGACACGTCTTACTTCTCTGATATGAATTGTGTTATTTTATTACATTGGATTGTAAGCTTCTGACTGTGGATTTCACTATGTGACCTTAACTAACACTGACAAAAGGAACTCAGTGAGACTGCTTGAGTTCACCGAGACTGCTCACCCACTTACTAATACTAAACATGTGCATAAATCGTCACATGATTTAGCAAAACTGACAACAAAAAATAAACACAAGAAAGAAAGGAAGAGAGAGGAAAAATGATGATAGATATTTAAACATCAGTCATGCATCTGCATAAATGGTTTGTTGGAAGAAGCAGCTGATGAAGAAGCTCATGGATATAGATGTTGAAATCTGCAAAAAATTTTGAAATTCTTTCCTAACAGTAAGAATAGGATTTTGATTTTTTATTACTTTATTTTTCTTTCTGTGCTGGATTTCATTGTGCTGGTGGTAGGCTGCTTTTGGAAGGACAGGTTGAACTTTGCAGAAGACTGAAGACCTCTCCATCACTGAGTACTGCAGCAGTCCAGGCAGCAGCAGTCCAAGCTTTATTATTATCCCTGGTTAACCCTGAATGGGACAGTTAATGTCTTAGCACATGTATCCCAGTCTGTAGCAGTTTTATGCCTAATCTCTGTGGTGAGATTGTAAGAAGTGCTAGGATGCTCATTCTACTGATTTTTACTCTGCTATTTCTTGTTCCGTATGATAGATGCAATGATAAATACCTGCAGATAGGAGCTTACATTGCTGGCACTTGGGTTGAGGCCACCAAATCCAACCATTATGACATGTCACAGATTTGCTCCTTCATCATGCCTATGGAGCTAAAACTCACTTTCCTCTAAGGCAAGAGTGAGTGGCAGTTCAGATTGATTCTTTGCATGTGAAAAGCAGGAGATGTAAATGACAGAAAGGTTAATTACAGGATAGATGATCTTTTAAAGCTTTCAGCTATTAGCATTCTTTCAAACTTTCTATCATGCTTCAGATAAATGATTCAGGGGTCTTTTAGCTGCAGTCACAAGAACAGACAGCTTTTGTGATACTTGCTGACTCCGGTGTAAAAGCTCCAGGCATTGCTAGGGACTTGTATTCCTCTTGTATTTGTTCTCTCTAGAATGATGTTTTTCCAGCTGGGCAATAGAGGATATCAAAGGGAGCTTGTGCCCAATGTTGTGTTAGGCTGGCAGCCAGGCCTGTGGTGCCAGTATTTCAGTGCCTGTGAGCTGGATGGCAGATTGCTGACCGTTTGTTGAAATGGCACTGGTGATAAGATGGACCAGGCACAGCTATGTGTCACTTTTACCAAAGCAGCAGGGCCTAAGGTGAATGGAGCCCAAAGACACTCCTTTTAGAGGGAGCTTCTTTCCAGACTAAGGCTGAAGAAAACTGGTAGAGAAAAAGAACAAAACCCAGCAACAATGTCAAAGCAAGGCTGTTGTAGTGGCAGAATCTCAGCCAGTTATTAGGTGGTGTTTAATTCTTCAAGAAATGCTCTAAAAGATATGTAAAGGTGTGCCTTTACTTCCTCATAAGGAGGTCCTGCTGTGGCAGCGAGGGATGGTGCAAGTTACAGCAATTACAAAAGTGATGTGTGAAATCCTGACTGAAGCTCTATGTTTCTGCAGTTGTGTGGGTGCTGCTGCTGCCGTGGAAGTGAGATACAATGCAGAAACTGGTCAACAGACACAAAAGAGACACACGAACACTGCCAAAGTCAACATGCAAAGCTGGCATCACAGCACTTATCCAAATGTTTCCTTCTGTTACCCTCTTTCTCAGAATGTATTTATTTTCTAGACACATTTCAGTCTGCAGACTTTCCCAAAATTTATACTCCTCCAAAACATTCCTTCTTTCTAAATGACACTATCTTTCTGTCTTGGGCCAAAAGGTTGCTTGCTAGCTTACTGCTAGCAAGGTGAACTGTGTATTATGTGGATTCATTTGTACTCTGGACATTGGAAACATAACTGTAAAGGTTAACATAGCAAAATAGGAGAGTCACCTATGGCAGATATCTGTGATGTTACAAAATCAGAGCCCAACTTTTTGCTCAAAAATACATCATATAGTTAATTACTGTTCATCTTCTGTTAGGAGTTATCTAATACATCAACATCAATATATCAGCAATTGTAGGCCAAATACAGTGTGCTTACAATATATCGTTCCTCTCCTTAGTGGTTAACATATCAACAATTGTAGGCCAAATACAGCTTATTTAAAACACATAGTGTCTCTCCCTCGTTTAATATTATTTTTATTTAAATAATGAGGTTTCAACCCGAGCATGCTGGTTGTCTCATATTTAAAATTTCAATACAAAGAAAAAATTTAAAAATGACTGAGGGAATAATTCCAAAATAAACTACATAATGCCGTGTGAATCTTGGGCAGAAGGATGTCTTATATCCTTCAGAAATAATCACGCTACCTGTAGAATTGACTGATGAGGGTTTGGATATTGCTTCTAAACAGTGGGATAAAGTAGCCTCTAGGGCTCAGAGAAGTTTCCAAGCTGTTGAATATTCATAAGGAACTTTATTGTTCTGATGAACAGATGTAGTGGTGTAGCTGTGTAAAAGCCACTGGCTTTGGAATCCATGCTGCACGCTGACGTTCATATTTTTGTGATAGTCTAAACACACATGATTCCCTAAGGCTATGACATCTGAGTGCAGATTTTGCAGAGATTTAGGAAAGGAAATTCTGATTGGAGTGTTTTCATCAGAAATTTAAAAACTTGTCAGAGACATGCATTGAAAAATACATATACCGTGATGATGGCCAGGAGTACAAAGAGCCCTGGGGAAAAAAACTGCATTAAGATTTGAGTGTTGCAGTTATACAGAAGCACATCTGAACTTCACTGTGAAACACAAGTAACTGAAAGACCATGCATGTAAAATAAATCTTTTAATGATAATTCACACATCTAAACCTGAAGTTCTCAATTAAAATGATGGTAAGATATATAGTGAAACATCATTTTGGATTTGCTAACTTGCATGAAAACGAAGAGGTATTTGTCAAAACCTTCTCCAAACTTGTTTCATTCAACCAGAGATAGAGATTACTGATGTATCCTAATGGAGGTATCATTTCTTCATAACTGAGAATAAACTACGAGGTTTATAGAACAGCATATTTAGAGCAGTATATTAATAATACTCTACTAAATTCTCTGTTTACATAGAACACCTTTGAGTACAGTAAGATTCAAATGAATATGAATAAATATTGGAAGGGCTGCTCTTCAAAACTCCTGTTAATTTGGCAACTGTTATAGATCAACCTGAATCATATTCAATTCGATGAAGTTATCCTCTCTTCACAAAAGGAGCAGATGTGTTCAGTGCTGATCTAAGACCTAACTCCAACCTCCTAAAATTCCAGGAATTTTCATATGTATTCCACTGCTCTGAATTTTTAACTGCTACAGCATATTACTAAAGCACAGAATATTAAGATGAGACAAATATTCTAAATGTTTGGTGACATAACATTAAATCATAGAATGATAGAATCATTAAGGTTGGAAAAAACCTCCAAGATCACCAAGTCCAGCTGTCAATGTAGCATCAGCATCATGTTCACTACTAAACCATGTCTCTATGTGCCACATCCGCACACTTGGAGCACAAGTCCTGTGAGGAGCAGCTGAGGGAGCTGGGGGTGTTTAGCCTGGAGAAAAGGAGGCGCAGGGGAGGCCTTACCACTCTCTGCAACTGCTTGAAAGGACACTGTAGCCACGCAGGGGTTGGTCTCTTCTCCCAGGCAGCAAATAGAGGGAATGGCTTCAAGTTGCACCAGGGGAGGTTTAGATTGGATATTAGGAAAATTTTTTTCACCAACATTATTATCAAGAATTGGAACAGGCTGCCCAGGGAAATGGTGGAGCTACCATTCCTGTAGAAATTTGAAAGATGTGTAGATGTGGCATTTAGGTTTAGTGGTGGACTTGGCAGTGTTGTATGAAGGGTTGGACTTGCTGATCCTAAAGGTCTTCTCCAAAATAAATGATTCCATGAGTCTGTGGTTCCATGGCTAATTATAAAATGTTTGAGATATGATTTTTTTTTTTGAGAATGTACTTCAACACTGAAAAAGCAACAGGAGACTAGAAACCACTAATTGTATTTACGTCACATAAGGGAAGAGTCTGGGAAAGATGATGAAAATTAAGTTCATTAAATCCAACAACAGTATTAAGACATTTTTGAGATAATGTTCACAGAGAGTTTAAAGTCGCATTTGGAGAATGAAAATGTAATAAGAATGAGTCAGCGTGGGATTGGGAAGAAGAAATTATGACAAATAATTCTGATTACATTTTTAAATGGAATAATGATTGGCTTACATAGAAAGAAGCCTGGTAGATATTTTACAGATAGATTTTCAGGGAAGCTCTCAACAAGGTTTCACAAGATGGATTACTGCGAAAAGCCTCCTAAATATGGATTAGGGGATGAATGCTTAAGATGTCTAAGGAATTGCTTAGAAGATAAAAATGGAGGAATTAAAAGTGCATTTTTGTTCACCCGAGCTGGAATATTTAATGAGAGTCCTTTTAGTGTCTTCAGCAGGACTTATATCAGGACTGTCTTGTGAAGCAGAGGCCCACAGGGCCCTTGATGGATGGCTGTGTGCCCTCATATTGATAATTTAGATGGTGCTGTGATAGAGGAGAGAGACATTTCAAATAGCTGACATGGGCTGTTTTAATACCATGTGGTGGAATATAATTCAAGGGGCTCTGAAGAAGTTCTGGACACACTGGTACTTCTAAATTTTAACATAGGAGCTAGCAGGGCTCATAGATAAAGCTTTTGAAGGTGTAAGCCAGGCTTGCCAGTGATAAGCAATGAGGTGGCACCAAAACTTGAGGAACTGAGTGCTAGTAAGATCCCACAATATGTTCCATGAGGTGTTGTCTACAATTAAACACACTTGCAAGGCTTCTATAACAATGCACGCAGCATGAGGAACAAACAAGAGAAGTATGAAGCTTTGGCCTGGTCCCAGAGATTGGACATCACTGGCATGAGCAAAATCTGATGGGATGAGTCCTGTGAGTGGAGTATCCTGTTGGATGGTTACAGGCTCTTCAGGCAGGACAGGCAGGGCAGGCAAGGCAGGGGAGTGATGTTGAATATTAGGAAAAGTTCTACACCCAGAGGATGGTTGGGCACTGGACAAGGGTCCCTAGGGAAGTAGTCACACCACCAAGCCTCATAGAGTTCAAGGAGCATTTGAATAATGCTCTCATATGCATGATGTGACTCTTGGGGGGATGGTCCTGTGCAGAGACTCTGTGATCTTTATGGGTTCCTCCCTACTCAGCATGTTCTGTGATTCTGTGATTCTGTGATTCTGTGAAATGAACTAATATGATAAATGATCACTTCACAGTGGGCTTGTAGGACTCCATTTTAAGAAATCCCTGGTGCTGTCCATTTGAAGTTTAGACCAGTAAGCTATACTTCCACTTCTTCAGTTAGATCTCTCTGGGAAAAGGTGTTCTTGGTCCAGCATGCAGAAGAAAGATGAATACTTTAAAACACTATATCTAAGGCTCATCAGAATAAATTATTACCTTCCAATACAGCTAAGGGAACTAATTCATAGAGAACTGAAACAATTTGCCCCACAGGTTCACTGCACAGCTGGGAACAGAATTAATGTGTTATAAGGCTGGATAAAATGCCCCATTCACTACTCTAATTAGAAAATTATATCAGTTTAAGAACAATGAATGGTAGAGGCTTGATGATGATAAGAGAAATATGCACATTTGACATATAGCCCTGTCTCCAGAATGAAACTGAGCTTGTGAGAACTGGTGTGACTTTAGTTTGCAAAAAAATTTAATTGATGACACAATATTTTTGAACTGCTTAAGAACTGGCACAAATTTTCAAAGTTTTGAAGGAATCAGAAGGAAAGAAATTAAATCATCACTCTAATCTGTTCAATAGTTTTTACATAAACAAAGGAAGTAACTATATTTTCCCTTCTGAACTTGCATGTTGAGAAGCTGCAAAATGCAAGCAAGTATGAGGGTGTGTCAAAAGTCCACTGGTTTCCCTTATGGAGTTCTGAGCACACTGGCATACCATGGAACTTGAGCAGGAAATGAGTTTATTTTAATAGAAAGTGTCTCTCTTGGTTGGCCTCATCTTCTCGTTTGCCTTTTCAGTTACATCTTTAAAGGTATTGCGCAGTTTGGGGGTAGTTTTGGTCTAAAATCATGTTTTGGTCTATTAAAACACTTCACAGCTAGAGGAGGTGTTTTGGAAATCTGAAATCTAGCATTTCCTAAAATATAAAATAAGGATTATTGGGAGCAGAGATGGATAGAGAATTGGCAGGTAACCATCCTAAGTGTTCAGGAAAATTTAAGGATTAATTTGTCCAATGTGCATTAACTTAGATCCAGAGTAGTGGGGAATAGGAACAAGAGTGCTTGCAGAGAAAATAACCTGGGAAATATTGACAGAATAAAGAAATGTCCCTTTATTTCCCTCTTGTAACTACAGTGGCCACACTGCATACAGAGATTTCACTTTGCTGTTGGCATTTTTTGGTGTACAATTTGTTTGATTTAAAGACCAAAGACTTGAGCCTGTAAATACAAGGCTGCAGATTTTACATCCTCTTAGAAGACCTGACTGTTTAATATATCCAAACTCTATAAATACCTTCTAACATAAATCCTGCTTTGACTTAGCCTGTACATACTTTCAAGCATTGATGATGATAGAAATATACTTTTTGATTAGAGGAACAAGAAAATTATTCAAACTGGCCATGAGTTTAGGGAAAAAAATATAACTGTAAGAATGGTGCAGCACTGGATAAGGTGCCCAGAGAGATTGTGTAACCTTCATCCTTAGAGAGGTTCAAAACTAGTCTGGCCATGACCCTAAGCAAGACCCAGATCTAGCTTTCAAGGTAGTCCTGCTTTGATCAAGAGATCTCCTCTGATATTAATCTTTAGGTGTTTGTGTGACACCTGGATTTTAATTTTTTTTTTATTTTATTTTTGCTTTTCGAACATATCAACCTATTTGATTCAGTTAAAAAGAAAATGATGGTAAAAGCATTTGTAGGGTAATGTTGACAGACAAATTTCCTCAGGCTTCCAAAATTTAAAAATATTTTGAGCTATTTCTTGGGTTTGTGGAACAGTAGCTATCATTAAATTGTCTTCTAGTTTGATGTTGAAGGGTTAGGAGTTATAATAAGATCAGTAAATAATCAAACCTACCTTTCAAAGCTTTGAGCTAACCTAACATTTCCTCTGCATGCAAAGACTTTCAATGGGATGATTGTAATGTCTTTGCCTTGCAGGAGTGAGCTGAGCCACAGATAGTGCTACCCCCAGCAAAAACCTGGTGGTGCTGTGAATGTGAGAGATGAATAATGAACTGGCAATGAAAACATAATAGCCCATGGCCAATGGCATGTCTCCCACAATATGTTCCTCTGCAATGGGTAAGGCTGTATATATTTCAATTTCTACTTTAAAATGTTCATTCCCTATTTTCTCATCTTTCTCCTTCTCAAATGGCTTACCCAGTTAACTCAAAATCATTTTTGAATAAGTGCATCTATATAAAGAAAGTGAAGACTGAGGATCAGATAGCAAAAATGAACTATTTCAAGTCAAATGGCTATACAACTCCAATGTTTGAATCCCCACAGACATGGACTTTAGCAGAATCTCTTGCCAAATTGCAGTTGTAATAAAAGTTTTAAATGATACTCAATTTTCACCAGCTAGCAATAAATATAGAGCAATACTGTGTGTTGACCTTGAGAAGGCATCTGATAGAACAGATTGTAGTCAGCTGTAAGGATTTGCTTCCAAACTGTAGCAAACTAGATGTGGAAAAGGCAGTGCTATAACATATACTCCTCTCTCTAGATTTTGAACAGATTGACAGGGAATACAGTCAGCATTCAAATACTTCTTTGCTGCCATGCATATTAAAGGCCCAGAGTAAAACTTTGCATTTTTATTCCTGGCTGTGTACTATTCTCCATCCAAATGTGCAATATGAAAACTTGTCTGCATCAGTCATTTTGAAATAATTGCTTTAATTTGGGTCTGTGGCTGCAAGTGAACACAATACTGGTGTCGGCTCCTAGCAGGCACTTTTCCCAGCAATTTCCTTTTTTCCAGCTTGACAAATAACAAACGCTTGGTAATAGCTTTAAATTTAAAATTCATTGTTGACCAGCTGATAAGAGACTTATCAAATATTGGATTTCTCTATATAAATAGGCATGTCCAGAAGTACAAGGAAGATTCCAATGGCTTTCATTTGTTGTACTGCCTTTGTTATCAAATTTCCCACTAATCAAAACTTTCATTTATGTCATGTCCCTGACAGCTTTACATATCATATTTATTTATTATACACCTCTGTTTATCAAAGTTTCGTTTACAGCATATCTCCTGTGGAGGAATGATACCCTGCATACACAAATGTGGCTGGTATTTGAGATTTTGACTTGCAATCTTGTGAGTTTTAGGCTAAGATTTAAAAGATAAAGGAAAATTACCATTGTTTGTGAATGTGAGAAAAAATGCCTTTGCTTATTCTGAGAGATTATGCACAAGGATGGCAGAGACTGTAACACAATGTGCTTAGAAATCCATTTGGTGATTGGTAGAGAGCTAAGAAGCGAACAAAGGACTTTGATTGCCCACACAGAATAGATGCTGTGCTTGCAACCAAAATTTGGTACTTGATTTTTTTAAATGACTTGTTGTCATTTATAGGATTACCTGCATCTTTGGAATATTTGCTTCCTACTTTTTTTTCTCTGAGATCTCATCTTTTGTTTTCACATATCTTAGAATGGTCTTCCTTGCCCAGTCTCAAATGTGGCTCACAGGAGAGCCTTCCCTATAGTCACCAACAAAGCAAATGGGGTTCTGTGGTTTTTATGGGCAATGACTCAATTATAGGCCCTTTGTAAAAATAGTTGTTTTGGCAATGGAAGAAACACAATTAAAGGAAAAGCATTTAAAAGCAAAAATTGTTACACGGGTTTTTCTTGCTTTGGTTTACTTCATTCCTTAATGGAATGTCTCATTTTCCATCAGTTTTCTATACTGGCACTTGCACTTTCAAATGACAATTAGGTTCCTGGAGGTAGTGAAAACAAATGAGAAACAAACACCTTATTTCTCTCTCCCCTTTGAAAATATGGCTGTAAGTTCATTAAAGTGAAAAAAATTCAAGAGTTCAGAATTAATAGTTTAAATAAAATTAAAGTCTTTGCAACTATCTTCCTTGCTCAAAACTGGAAGTTCTAAAATCAAAAAATGGTAATGCAGAAGGCTGGAAAGTAAGAAGTGTCTGACAGGACAGACTGTTCTTTTTCAGAGTTGAAGGGTTACTCAGTTTTCTAATCTCTCTTAGGTAAAACCTCCAGTTATAAACACAAAGAGCCTGGCACTTGAACTGGCTCATGTCTCCAATGTCTGCAAACAAGTCCTGCTTACATAGCTTGCCAAGCCTGAGTGTTGAAAGTGAATTTGATTGTGAAGATAGCAAGAAGACCTTGTGGAGAAGTTCAGGCAGTTTCTACAAGAGAAGGAAGCTGTGTGGCAGGGGATGTGACTTTGGTCACTTGGGGTTTTAGTCATGGTGCAGGAAACCAGCAAGGACATCTGCACTGCTAGAGAAATTCATGCTGATATGCATCCAAGTCACATTTTTAAAGAGAAATTAAGCTTCTCTTTAGTAATGCAGCATTCTCAGAGAGATGTTTTGGGACTTGTCCCATTGCAGAGATTTAACTCTTACACTGCTCACTAAGGGGTACCCACTCTGAGGAAAGAGCAGAAGCTTTTACTCGTGCAATAATACATTTTTAGTAAAATTTCTGTGGTGATAAATTATTTATGTGATTAAATCTGAAAGCTACAGCAGATGTCTCATTACTTTTCTGCAGAGATGGATCTGAGTATGAAATTTTAGTGATTCTTGATCAGTCCTGACCATAAGCTGAAAAATAGGATTCTAGTGAATAGGCATTTATGGCTAGTTAGAGTAGATTCCTCAGACAATTTCTAGCAACTGGGAGATCTACAGATCTTAATGTGAATTGGTATTGAATCTGAAATTCTTATTTTCATATACAATTTTGTAGAACTACAGTTCCTGGAAGACCCATTATGTGATCTCGGACTGCAAGTTTTGTGCTGTAACATGATGTGGCTGTAGCCCAAAATATGGTATAATAATTTCAGCTGTGGAAATTGCATTTAAAACTTTACTTCATTTGTTTACACTCTTTCAGTTGCTGGTTTCCATGTGTTGATGGATATTAATGGGGTTTAGATGTTGATTGCATATAGTTTTAATTTTCCAGTACTGAGTTTAAGCTGGTAGCTGTTCAATTCTAAATTTCCCTCAGATTATGAACATACCTCTTTCAAATTTATTCTCCGAGGCAATTTTCAAGACATTTTCTGTTAAGATCAGTCTCTAACAATGATTTTTTTTTATTCTTAAAGATGTCTCAAATTCATCATAATCTAAGAAAAGAGAAATTTCTTTTCCTACCCTTGCTCTTGTTCAGTATAGCTGCTGATCAAACAGAAATTTGAAGGAGCCCTCATTTGCAACAAACTCTTTGGCTTTGTAGTGCTTCTCTTTTGTTTTGCTACTTTATACCATCATTTTCTGCTCATTCTAGAGTCTGTAAAATCATAGCGAACAAATTACAGTTTATAATGCATGATAATTTCTCTTGCATGATAATTATGTTTTATGAAAAAGCAAAGTGATAGGTTGATCTGCTGCAGAGGAGAGGCTAGTGAAAATCAGAGAATGAGAAGCTCTTGATACTCCTTGATCTAAATTTATGGTATGTGCATTCACTTAATGGGTCATTGAACAAAGAATCAGGATTTATTCCAAATCAGAAGCCACTTTATTTTATCCAGCCATGTACAACTATACTATAAAACAATAGAGAAAACCTAGGAAGTGGAAAACAAGGGAAGAAACATTACTCAAAGAATAGTGATCAGATGTCATATTCTAACTGTAGTTTAGTTTACTACTACAGTTTAACTGTAGTAGACAACAGCTACACTGGTACCTTTCCAGAGGCCAGTGCTGTTTAATATATTCATAAGATTTTGATTAACAGGATTAAAAACATTAACAGAATTAAAAATATGCTGTTAACATTACATAAGATGTGAAGGTGGTAAAGGAAATTAGGGACCAGATCAGAACTGTAATTAATCTTGACAAATTGGAGGAATGATCTCCAAAACAGAGCTCAGAGAGTGGTGGTGAATGGTGCTGCCTCCAGCTGGCAGGCAGTCACCAGTGATATCCTCTAGGAATCAGTTGGGCCCAGTCCTGTTTAAGGTCTTTACTGATGATCTGGATGAGGTGATTGAGTCCACTATCAAGAAATTTGCAGGTGACACCATGTTGGGTGCGAGTGTCAATCTGCTGGAGGGTGGAAGGGCTCTGCAGAGGGACACCTGGACAGGATGGATAGACGGGTCAAATCCAATGGTGTGAGGTTTAACAAGACCAAGTGCCAGGTCCTACACTTTGGCCACAACAACCCTCAGCGCTACTGGCTGGGGACAGTGGCCAGGCAGAGAGGGACCTGGGGGTGGTGGTTGACAGGAGGCTGAACACTAGCCAGCAGTGTGCCAAGAAGGCCAATGGCATCCTGGCCTGTGTCAGGAGCAGTGTGGCCAGCAGGACCAGGGAAGTCATTCTTCCCCTGTACTTGGAATCTTGAGTGCAGTGTCAAGTTCGGGGCCTCTCAATTTAGAAAGGCTGTTGAGATGCTGGAGTGTGTCCAGAGAAGGGCTACAAGGCTGGTGAAGGGTCTGGAACACAAATCTAGAAGGGAGCTGGGAGTGTTTAGCCTAGTGAAAAGGAAGCTCAGGGGNTCAGCGCTACTGGCTGGGGACAGTGGCCAGGCAGAGAGGGACCTGGGGGTGGTGGTTGACAGGAGGCTGAACACTAGCCAGCAGTGTGCCAAGAAAGCCAATGGCATCCTGGCCTGTGTCAGGAGCAGTGTGGCCAGCAGGACCAGGGAAGTCATTCTTCCCCTGTACTTGGAATCTTGAGTGCAGTGTCAAGTTCGGGGCCTCTCAATTTAGAAAGGCTGTTGAGATGCTGGAGTGTGTCCAGAGAAGGGCTACAAGGCTGGTGAAGGGTCTGGAACACAAATCTAGAAGGGAGCTGGGAGTGTTTAGCCTAGTGAAAAGGAAGCTCAGGGGAAACTCTATCACTCTCTACAACTCCCTGAAAGGAGACTGTAGCCAGGTGGGGGTTGGTCTCTTGTCCTGACAGGACAAGAGGACTCAGTCTTCAGCTCCACCAGGGGAGGTTTAGGTTGGACATCAGGAAGAAGTTCTTCACAGAAAGGGTGACTGGGCATTGGAATGGGCTGCCCAGGGAGATGGTGGAGTCAGCGTTCCTAAAGGCATTCAAGAAAAGACTGGATGTGGCACTCAGTGGCATGGTCTCGTTGACAAGGTAGTGTTAGGCCCTAGGTTGTGGACCAATGATCTCAAAGGTTTTTTCCAACCTAGTTTCTTCTCTAAATCTGTAAAATGCTACAGTCCACATGAAAGACATTGAACTTAGGGAGAACAGACTGAACAAATATAAATCACACAGCTTGGCAACAATTCATCAAATCAGGCCTTTGGGGCAGAATGGGGGTAGAATACGGGTAAAAATGTACATATCAACACAAGGTGAATGCACAGAACAAGGTTATGTTTTTGTAAACAAGGTGAACACCATGATGAGATGTATAAGCAGAAGGGATAACAGCCCGCTGGAACTGTAGAGATCTTTTTGCACTTTCCATGTTGATAAGAGCATCTGGAGCAGCGTCTTCATCTTTGGATGCTGTGCCTCAAGAAGGGTACAGGCCAATTTAAAGGAATATTTCAGTAAGAACAGGCAGAGGTCTAGGAAGAACGAGCTAAGGTAAAAGGATGAAACAAATGGAGAAGATTAACAAGAACAAAATTAAGGAACAAAAGACAAGTCTTAGAAAATGCAGGAAGATTGCAGAGGGAGAAAATTGTTCATTTTCTATGTCCAGAATGAATGGGCAAGAAGTCCTGACTTAAAGTGTAAACTTGGTAAAATCTTTCCAATAGTAAGATTAGGTAGTCACTGGGAGAGGTGAAATGCAAATCTTCATTGCTGGAAATCTTTGCAAATGGTTCAGGAGTCCATCTGGCAGGATATGTACCGACAGACTACTCTGCTATGGAGCACAGGGTGGCCCAGACTGCCTTCCAAGTCCTTCCTTGACACAACTTCTCATGATCTTGTGGAAAGGCAGGAGCTGGAATAGATATGCTGTTGCAAGAAGGAAACATGAAGCCACTATGAAAACAAGGATATTATTTAGTCAGGTTTGCACTGTGCAGGATTTTATGATACTTTCTTTGTAAATTTCTGTAAAATACACTCACACAAAATTTAGTACACTTCAAGAGCTTACCACTGAGATGACCATGATGAGAATTATGATCTTAAAGAGAAAACTGTGAGGGGAGCAGTGACTGACTCTAGAGCTGACAGTGCCATCTGTGGAACTTCAGCAAGCTGCTCTGAATGGTGACTCAGCCTAAAAGAAAACACGGACAGACCTGAGACTGCCAAGCTGATTGGGAAAAAGTGACCATTTTGTGGATATGGAATCTTTTAGTCAGGGAAAGAGTATTTTTTAAGTTCCTGCCAAAATGCGCATTACCTTGGATATAGCTTATAGACTTATCTTTCCTTTCCAACCGACCCCAAATCAGCTGCTCAGCCTGAGTTGGAGGTTTGGTGCCTGGCTGTGACTGGTTTGTGTTTGCTTTTTGCAGGAAAGGCTCTGAACTGTTTTCCAGCAGCTCTCTTGTTTTCCCAAACACTGAAGAATCTAGGTGACATGCTTGTTCTGGTCATGCTGGAAAGTCTTAGAAATCAGATGTGAGTGAAGATCAAAGGGGAACATGACTCCTACAGGATAGAGAAAAGCTTGAAGAAGAAAGCTTGCACTTAAACTAAGGGCTTGAGAGCAGTAAAGGCAGAATATCATCCACCTGTATTATTATTCCAGTAGCTCTTTCTGCGTTACTTCTTCATCCAACACAGATAACATAGAGTACAAAGGCTCTCATCAAACAACCCTTTCCAGACAATCAGAACCAGAACTGCCCAATCTGTTTCTGGATTGTTTGTAACTGTTGGATTAGTTGAGCAATCCAGAGGCAGCTGAAAACATCTCAGATGTTGTTGTGCTGCATTCTCCAGCAAGGCAATATTTTTCACTGCTGCTGTAAGGGGCATTCTTGATCCCCCATTTGTAAAGCTCAGCCTTTAGGGATTGGACTGGAAAGCAACTTCTGTGGCACTGGGTTGATCTGACCAGGGATTTGAGTCCAAGTGGCATGGCAATGGATCACTTCCATATGCTCAAGCTTGCTGCCTTTATCCCCAAAACATGATGTCCATGTCCAAGTTGTCACCTGGAAACAATACTTGGCATCTTCTGTCTCCTAAGCTGTGCCTGGGTGTTGTCTGGACAGTGCTACTTGGCATGAACCAAAACTGTGCAAAAGGCTGTGCTTGCAGTTGAAACAGAACAGATGATTGTGGACCAGTGTCTGTGCCTTGGCCCTATTTTATTTGTATTGAAGTAGCCTAAGAGAAGATCTGCTAATAAAATGGTTGTTCTATGCAGTACAGTAGATCTGATTGAAGCTGTATGGGATATTTCAATGGGCTAGGGTAGCTGCATGCATAGGTCAACATATGTGGCTTCCAGAAGGCAGCTGCTCTGGGAACCAGACCATCAGATTTGAAATTAGCAGACACCGAGTAATCACTCCACTATTTGCTTTTGGTGACAATAAATTTTGCAGGTAAATTTTCAGCCAAATCACATCTCTGACTGTGGCGTGTTGACCTTGACTACATGCTAAATGCCTACCAGAGCCGTTCTATCACTTCCCAATCTCAGCTGGACAGGAAGACAGAAAAACACAACAGAAGGCTTACAGGCTGAAGTAAAGGCAGAGGAAGATCACTCACTGATTACTGTCATGGGCAAAATAGACTTGGGGAAATTAGTTTAATTTATTACCAACCAAAGCAGAGCAGGATCATAAGAAATAAATCCAAATCTCAAAACATGTTTGCTCCATTCCTCCCTTCTTCCTGGGCTCAACTTCACTCCCATTTTCTCTACCTCCTCTCACTGAGTTGCATGTGGGGACAGGGGAATGGGGCCTGTGGTCAGTTTGTCATATGTCGTCACTGCTGGTCCTTCCTCCTCAGGGGAGTGACTCCTCACACTCTTGTCCTGCTCCAGTGTGTCCCTCGTAGGGTCACAGGTCCTACTAGCAAACATGGTCCAGCATGGGCTCCTTTTTCCATGGGGCCACAGTTCCTGCCAGGACCCAGTTCCAGCATGGCCTTCCCATGTGGTCACAACCTCCTTCAGGCGTCCACCTGTTCTGGCATGGGCTCTTCCATGGGCTGCAGGTGGATCTCTGCTCCCTCATGGACCTCCATGGGCTGCAGGTGGATCTCTGCTCCCCCACTGTCACAGCTGGAGTGGGAGCCTCAGACAAAGTTTATTAGAGAAGCCCTGCAACAGAGCCATGAAGTGCAGAAATTATCCCCTTGCATTCTAAAATCCTTTTCAGAGAGGAGCCTTGAGGTAGCTGGATCCAATTTTAGCCTCAGAAACTTTATCCCACAGGTTTTAGTGATTGCAAATAATATATTTATATATAATTAGTTATTTACTATGAGAAATGACAAGACAAAAGATCTTAATCAGAATTATTTATTATGCAGTAAAAGCTGAAACTACTAATAGTGTCTAGTGTAATATAGTGCACTATATTAAAGCAATTACATTAAAGCTAGCAAAAAGAAACAATTATTAATTAGAGGTTGATGTAACTCACTAGTATCCACACTTGTGGGCAGGTCTCTTTCTCTTAACCTCGAGGAGTATCCTTGGTGGGTGTCCCTGATACCCAAGGAAGCAGTCTCCACACATTCTAAGGAGGAATATGTTAGACGAACCTAACTGTAGGAAAGTGAACTGGACTTTTACAGTATAAATTGATTGACTGTCAGGCATATGGCCCCAGGTCATCTGTGTCAGTTTAGCATTTTTAGATAAGGATACTTTACCATATCTGCCTCACTGTCAGGAGGAGTCAGACTGGTTTTAGTATAATTCGACACCAAAACCTGCATGACATCCCCTCTCAGTCCACCACTGATAGCCTTGCAAATTGGGCATTATTTGAGTTGCTTGACCACATTCCAGGTAGAGCATCCTGCTACATCTATGGCCTTCCATGTGCTCAGGGGCACAGCTGCCTCACCCTGGGCTGCACAATTGGCTGCAGGGGAATCTTTGCTCTGGTGCCTGGAGCACGCCCTTCTCCTTGTTCCTCACTGACCTGGGTGTCTGCAGGGCTGTTTCTCTTGCCTAATCTGACTGCTCTCTTCAGCTGCTGCCACCAGCACTGATGGGCTTGGCCTTAGCCTGTGGTGGGTCCATCTTGGAGCTAACTGGTGTTGGCTCCATTGGTAACAGGGAGGTTTCTGGAAGCCTCTCACAGAAGCCACTCCTGTAGCCCTTCACTGCCAAGGCCTTGCCATGCAAACCCAGTGCAGTGACCGAGCACATGGTGTGGCTCTGTGAATTCTTGTACTGTCACAGGGCAGGCACCTGGACTGCATGACAGGGGCAAATTTGGGATGACCACTTCCAGCGGAAACATGTATTTCGATAAAATTTTAAGGCAATCCTGACATGTCAGTTTTAGAAAGCTATGTGTTATCTTCCCTGAAGATCTGATTTTTATCCCGGCTCCTTAAGAGACCAATCAGCTGGCAAATATTCATTCTTTCAAGTGCCTAAGCACAAAAGCAATGAGACTTGTAGGTTGAATGAAGTTAGATATGCATGCCTAATTAATAACACTTATTTTATTTTGAAAATGTGCTAAAATATATATATTATCTGTAATTATACAAATGAAGAGCAGAAATATCAAAACCAGTATTCTAACACCAATTATTGCTGTGTCTTGGTTTTGAATTAATTTTTGTATTTCTTATTTAAAGTATCAACTCCTGAGGTTGCTGAGACCTTCTGTTTGTAAGTAGAGGGCTTGGTGAACTTGTGTGTCCACTTCATTAATATAAGTAATTTTAAAAAGTAATATGCCACTAAAATAAAGGTTAGCCAACTAATTAATGAGAAGAAAGCTTCAGTTCTTTACTTCCAATCTGCAGTTGGCATACTGGCTTTTTTTCACTGCTTATTTGCCCATACTATACCCTCTGGCTTAGTTAGGCTTAGTAGCAGAAACCACTAACATCAGCGTGTGTGTGTTTTTTGGATTCTTTTGACTATGTGCATTTCTGAAAACTATCAGGTGACTATTTTGATATGTCACAAATCTGGTTTCTTTTATCCTGCTTTTAAATCAACGCCTGCTCTGAAGCCAATTCAGTCAATAGAATATTACTGCCTTCCAGGGAATTTGGGCTGCATCCTGACACAGATAAAATATAGTACAGCTCCTTTAGATAACAAGAAGAAAGAGGCTGGTTTGTGACTTTGCATTTCCTCCAGGTCTGTTACTGTACTAGTGTCCTTCATCTTTCAAAATTGTAAAACATGTAGTACATGAAGAAGGATGAAGGTAGCAAACATTTGTCAAAACAGTACAAAAAATTTGTTAATAATGCTTTATAAGTATGTTTTAAATAGAAAAACTACAATTGTTTGTTTAGGGTTTTTTTGGTCTCAAGAAAGAAGCCTAGTGCAGAATTCCATTTAGGTAATTTTCCTAATCATTTATTAAATATTATGGTGTTTAAACCCAAATATAGAAACACAGAGAAGAAAGAAACTCCCTAGTCTCAAAAAGTCTATCACCAGGCAAACCTAAACAGATTTCTTTTTACTATTGAATTTGAAAAGATTTTCATGAAACTCAAGCTATAAGAATAAATCCATGGTCCCAGTGTGTCTATCACCATAGCACACACAATACTTTCTGTAATTCATGGTGACAGCAGGGTGTTCAGTTTTTCTGTAGAAAAAATGTCACAAAATCCCACTGGTACAGGTAGGTTGTGGTATAGAGGCATCTGGTGAGCAACAGGAGGCCAGGGCTGTACAGAGGATCCAGATTCAGCTGAACAAGAATCTGGAACCAGATTCAAGCTGAACAATGCTACAAAGCATTGACTGTCTAATCCAACCCTAATCAGGCCTAAAATTGCCTTAATTTCACTTTCAGAGTCTGGATGGACATGTCATCAAATAGATGCAGAGCTAAAAAATAACTCTGTTTGTCTGAGTCATAGCTGAGGCAAGATTTCATTCAGCAATGTATTTTGCAGTTTCCCTGAATAAACATAGCAGCACTTTGGATTTCATTTTCAGAATTTGTGAATCTAGCAGTTTTCATGAGCCCACAGATTTGGTGAGAAGTAGAGGTGCCCTATAACTTATCATCCTGAGATGGTGGGAGTATTGTATGACACATCCTGACAACAGACACTAAATAGAAAACCATACGTCTGACACTCCATTTTCCTTGGAGATTTGCAGCTTGTACACAGTCTATGATCATGCACTGCTGAAAAAGTTCTTGTTATTGCTGACATATCATTGAAGCTGGGGCAAGATACTGTTCTTTAATTTCACTGCTTTTCCCCAGTTAGAATCAGAAGTACTTTCTTTTCAGAAAAAAAATCAGCTGCTTACATATTGAAATTAAACTGATAAATAACAAAGTAAATGCTACTACTGTAAAATGTGAAAACTTGCACTACCTGCTAGGTTTTCACTATTACTGTGGTGCTCCAAGAAGAGAGCATTGGTGGGTACCATCTGAGATGTGAGTTTAACTATTGATGAGCAAAATTTGCTGTGGCCTTGGCAAATGGAGACCCTACTTGATGTCAAGAGTTTTGCAAGTGGTGCAGAGAGGAAGTTTTCTGAGATACACTTTGTAAGGTGATAAGTGGTTTGTGACAGGTTTGTGAAGATTTCCCCTCAGCAATGAGGACCAGTATAGGATTCTCCAACATGCAAGTGCTCTGGTTTCGGAACTGGGATGTGGGTAGTGAGGCTGAGTGGGAACAGAGATTATCAAATATGGTATGTCAAGAGAATGGTTGGCTGTTTCAGGAAGGAGGCTGATTACTCGGGCCCCCTGGAGCTGCTCAGCATTGAAAGAGATTCCAGAGACTGTAACTGTGCTGGACAAAGTGGTCATCATGGCTAGCCTGTGCCTCATGCAGAGGCCATAGTGAAGGACAAGGATGAGCCAGCCTCCTTCTACAGAAGACAGAAGAACCTCCTTAGGACCCCGCCACTTGGTGATGCAGAGAACTTCTGGAAGCAAAACCCTACAATGCGGTGGGGAAGGTGTAAACTTTCTTTTCCTTTCTATGTATTGCATTAGATTTCATTGCTTTGAGTGTTGTTGACATAAAAAAGGATATTTTTCTAGCTTTTATTTTACAATATTTATTATTTTTTATTTGGATGAAACTATTAGGAAGAGAAAAGGGTATGTTTGCATTCTAAAGCCTGCTAATCCCCAGTGGAATCTCAATATAAGGGACAGGTTTAAGCCTATTTGTCTCATTGCTGTGACTGACTTGGGCTTTCATCACACAGACATCTTGAACAAAAGCTGATATGAAAATAAAAGGTAAAGTGGCAAAGATCCCTGAAACTTAATGATGTACAAGAGAACTGGAGAGGGTAGAGCTGCTGATGTGGAGGGATGAAAATACAAGCTCATATACCAAAGCAATAAGCCAATAAAAGCAGTCTTTGTGGTAGCACTCTAAGTTTTTTTGAGGTAAGGAAAAATTGCATTTGTCAAGACTAATGAAAAGTGATGGACCAGACCAAAAGTTGTGAGCTCTAAGTGCATCAAAGTTAGATAAGGAGATGTCTTACTATCACTTGAAGCACTGTAAGATTTTCCAGGGAGCTTGTACAGTCTCTGTCACCCAGAACAGATTAGGAACACATCTGCTAGGAATAAAATAGATGAATTTGATCCTGATTAAGGACTGGGTAAAGCAGGGCAGACTACCTGACCTTTTACAGGTGTGATTTTTGATTTTTCTTTGGATAGATAAGAAAAGCAGAAATCCAGAGATTTTCTGCACTATGAAATTTAGTTATGACTGATGTGTTAACAATACAGGGACTGGAATACACTTTCTGACTTCTAGGATGAGACATTGGGAGTTTCTGGGTCCTGAGGGGTAGACTTGGGGGAGCCAGGCTGGGAGATTATCAAGGTTTAAATCAGAGAATATTTCAAACTGTAGTAAATGGAATCAGAGGGAGAAGATGGCAAGATGCAAAAATAGCTAGAAAGAGAAATGGAGAATTTCTGTGATTATAAATGGCAGAGAGATCAGGAAAAAGATGAAGAGAGATAATCAGGATGCTCATAAGGGACAAATACCAAGAACTGAGGGAGTGAGCATGGGGGTAAGAAGAAGGTATAGCGGAGTTGCTATATTGAAGTGAAGATAACAAAATTATCGGTCCTTAATGGCAGAAGAAGAGGAAGGAGGCAGGATCAAGAAAGAAGGATGTGTTCCTGCAAGTGCAGTTTCTGAAGGCTGCCTTCTCATTTCAGTCTTCACTAGGACAGCTTGGAGTTTCTTGTCAAAAAAGGCATGCTGTCATCTGGCATGTGAAGGGTTCTGTTAGCACAATGGACTGCTCAGGATGGCAAAAATTCTTTCTTTCTAAAAGATGTAACTTGTTGGTTTGTGTTTCAGAAGTTATGCAGGCTTCTGTAAAGACAGGCCTAAAGCAGCTGCTTTTGATGTCAGCTACAAATGTCAAGCCTGGTTTTCAGACTGATATTTTGATACTATTGAAGGAACTATCAGACTGTTTTTGTAGAAGCCCTTTTAGAATACTCTAAGTTTGAAGAAATTATATGATACTTGCATGAGGATCTTCCTTGCAGATCTGCCATGGGCTATTAAGGGCATGTTTGAACCAGTAATGTTCAAACCCAGCATTTAAACATTGCTATAATTCTCTTGAAAGTATTTCCAAAGGCTTTTGTTTGTTTCTTTTCCCTAGTGAAAAGAGTTTTTGATTTAAATGTTCCCCTTACAGTATGTACAACCAAAGTTTACCACCAAATGCACAGGGAGGAGAGACAAACTTGTGAGACTTGTGCAAGGTAACTAAGGTTGCTGGACACAAACACCTGCTACCTGCCCCATCCCCATGGTCTGACCTTCTTGGGTGGAACACTGCAAGAACGGCTGAAATAAATGAGTTGTGTCAGCACAAGGTTATCTGAAGGACAAGGTCCTGATACTGAGGAAACTAAAGCAGGTTTTTTAAGTCCTTCTGGCACAATAAGCAACTTTTGCAGAGAAGGGCAGGCTATGTGGGGTTTTGTTTTTGTTTTGTAAATAGGGGTTGTGAACTCTTCAATTCTTGAAGAAAATTATTGCTGCATGGAACTGGTTTCAACTACACACACGAAAAATACCCTTTCTGCCCATGATTGGAGGAACCCCATGGTTTATCTACCTCTAAAAGCCTGGCTGAGGGTTCCACAGAAGCAGGTTAGATTGAGCAGGATAATAAACATCTTTCTCCCTGTTTAGACTCCCCAGGTACTCCTAAGAGGCACATATATTTTGCTGAGTGCTCTATACGTCTTATATCTACACTGTGAAATTCAGTGGGAAACACTTCAAAAAATTCACCTCTGGGAAATTTGGCCTTAACCTTTCATTAGGTTCAATAAGGATCTGCAAAGCAGGTTATTCTACACTCTTCAGATGATTAATCATGTTAAAAATACGAGAAACAGAATACCCTGAAAATTGGAAGGAACCTCTTTTTTATGAAACAGTTCAACATGAATTTCACTGTTCAAGGAGCAAAAACATTTATTAGAAAAGAGATTAACTTTGTAGTTGAATTAAGAGGAGAATTCTTAGAAGATCCTGGCTAAAATTTGTGCAGTTCAGAACTCTGCTGAGAAGCTGTATCAGTATCAGTGTGTTACAAGCACTGTGGCACCTCCCACAAGCCCAGGGCACATCAATAGCACCCTGGCTATGTGCAACAAAACGACCTTGAACACTGAAGCCCAGCTACTCCACCTCTTGTCTCAGTTTGGAAACAGTTCCAAGCATCTCCAAGCCAAAGGCTCCTCCAGGTCTGCAGCCCCGTGGGCATGGTGTAACCTTGCTGTCCTGCCTCAGCACACCCATCTGGTGGAGAACTGGTGACCTCTCATAAAAGTCATTTGAGACATTTATAATGAAAAAAGCATCCAATAGATGAGCTCTTAGTGTGGGAGGTGCACTACAGACTCAGAGGAGATGGAGGGCCAAAGGCCCTGCAGTGAGGACCGGCCCTCTGTTCTTGAGAGAGGCCCTTTTTCAGTGCTCTTGGAGCAGAGAATATGCTGATCAGTCCTTTAGGAACAAGCCTTGGCTGGGGCTGTAAACTTGGTCACAACATTGCACTGTCAGATTGTAATGCCTTTTACTTTGGAATTGCCTCAGGTCTGCCCCGCAGAGAAATTCAAGTCTGTAGGCGTCCCTACATCTGAGTTATCATAGACAGTACTAGAGTATCACTTAGTGTTTTGTTCCCTAACACTTCCTTTTATGAGACTGTTACTTTAATTGTAGATAACTTGGCCAGATCTTTTAGGACTGTGTTTTACATGCCAGTATCCTGAAGATTTTAGCCAATGTGGTTTCATTGTGTTGTTCATTTTCCAAAATCCGGTGTTATTGTTATTGGAATGATAATATTTGTATTTTATTTGTAAAAGGGAAACTAGGTGAGGTAATGTGTGTGTGTGTGAAATAGAAAAAGCTATATTTCTTTCTTTTGTTCTTTCAACATTGAAAGAACAATGTTGAAGAGGGACTGGATGTAAATGGAAACTTTCTGGTTGCAAATCAGAGAATTTTTGACCATTTCAGAGAGGGTCATAAGTTAAATTGTTTCATGTTTATATAAACAATTATTTATACAAATTATTACAGTTTAAATTATTATAATTATGCAGAGAACTGTTGCATGATTGCTTTTAATAAGAGATTTATTAGCCTGGGACAGTCCTTCCATGAGTTTGTATTTTCAAGTCCTTCATTCTGTGTTAATGTAGTTCACCTTTGTAACTGTACAATTTCATCCTTTCTTGGGTCTTGACTAGTTCAATTATTCTGGTAGTATTCTAGTCCCCAAGACAAAAAGTTTTATTGTTTATTTTCAGTGATAGATCTGACTGGAAAATTCTATTCTATTCTTTTCTAGTAATTTCTGTGTAAATAGGGGAGAGCGAACACTGGGTTTGCTTTTATGTTTTTCTACAGTTTTAAATTAAAACCACAACTCTGCATTTCATTGTGTGAACATCAGCAAACACTATGTGTTTTCTTTGCAGCTGGAATTTTGAAAGGATATTAACTTGTTGTGGGACTGCTGCTTGAGAAATAGACTTCCAGCAAAACCATGACGTGTGCTGTTTAAGGAACTTCAAGGAGCTCTGAATCACAGATACAGACCTCTCTGGATAAGAAGAAAACCAGTAAAAATTGTCTCAATCAATCCACTGTCTTACATTTACACTAAAGAAAAACAAAAGGATGAACCTTTCCCCACTCAGTCTCAAAGAGTACCTGTAATGCAGCTCTATGGGACGACTCCTTTTATCTATTAGCCACTGTTTTGAACCCAGTTTTGTTTCAGTGTTGAAGAGATTAATTGGAGGAGATCAAAGATGTATTTAGAGCCAGCTAAATGATATTTTTCTTTGCTTGCTCTTGGTCTTCAGGCTTATCAGACTTGAGCAAGGTGGATTCCATCACCGGGAGCTCTGTTCCAGGGACGCACTGGTCCCACTGCATGCTGCACCTTTATGCATTCCAAAGCTGATGCTGATACTGCCACTTCAAAGGCTCCATTTTGCTTCAGGGGATTCTATCTTTAAAGCACTCAACATCAGTGGGAGGATTTTCACGTCATGTCACATCCCACTTTTGAAGTTTCTTGTTAATAGGGGTCGCCTTTGAAGACTTCCCACTCCTGAGAGGTTCGTCTCCCAGTTCTTCTTGTAGCAGGGATGTCTCTCACAAGATCTTTTTAGCATCCCTCCTGAGGATTTTCTATCTTTAGGAATATCCCTTAAGAGCTCCTTAGTGTTTAGGCCTGAGTCTTCAGAAGAGTTTTGATATCCTTTGACAGGTTTCCGCCTGTGAGACGAGCCACGCAGCCTCTACTCAGTGTGGAGCTCACTGTAACCAACTTGCCTAAGTAAGATGAGCGTGACCTGGACAAAACTTTTCTTTATGAGCAGATTTCATCCTTCTCCCTTTATTCAATTCTATTTAAAAATTGAATATCTGTTGTAAAAATGAAGGCATATGGCTTGTGATAATTATGGTTTTAATTAGTGATATACAACTGCATTTTTATCAAATCAACTAACTCATGCTCAAATTCTTCACTTTTTTGGAGTAAAGCCATCTTAATTTTTTTTTCTTATATTTCCTTTCCTTTTGGTGTGGCAGTTCCTTGTCCAGACTGGAAAATACCACTCCATTTAGTATTACAGGCCTTAATAAAAACAAAAGGTACCAGAAAACTTATTTGAAAGTCTCTCATGAGATTCTGAAATCCCAGAAATCTACATAGAAAACTAAATTATTGAGCATGTACATGAGACAAGTTTTGAGCTTTCTGAGTTTATTACATGACTTAGTATGAGTGTTGTCAGATGAATAATTTCAGAATGCTGGTGCATGATTTGAGAACCTACTGTAATTTTTTTTTAAATTTCTGTAAGTGGAAGGAAAAGGCCAACATGGATTTTAAAATGTTTAAATTTATATGTAAATTGCAAAAATTTTCAGTTCAGGCATTCTCATCTTCCCAATTTTCATCCCAATGAATTGAGAATATGCTTTTAGGATTCTTCACCATCAGATCTCTTTCTTGTGTTTAAGTTTTATTGTTTTTGTTTTTTTTTTAAGTTGACCTCCCTGGCTTTGTGACATTGGAATATGTGATAAAGGTAATACCTTTGGAAAGCATTTAATGGAGATGAAAATAGTTACATGAGCATGGGCATAAAGTCAATCTGGTGTTCAGTGTGCTTGTACACTCTGAGTGATTCACATGTTAACTGGGAGAAAGGACAGCAAGCGCATTGTGGGGACCTGGGGGACCTTGACCAAGACCTGGATCAAAGCTGGACCTTTCACTCTTGAGATGATCCAGGGAGAAAACTTACTGGAGCAGGAAGAATGGGAGGTTGGCCAAGATGTGTTTTGAATTACTTGAAAGAAGAAAGAAAGCAAAGTAGCAGCTCTAGGAGCTGCAAAGCAAAGGTGTCTGGAACTACTTCAGAACAAACAGCTGAAGCCAATAGATTTAGCCAAATGCCAAAAACTTTGCTAGGAAATAATTTAGTTCCTTGAACCAAAAAAAAAAAAAAAAAGGGAGAGACAACAAGCAAGAGGAAATACTGAGACAATCTGTTGGCCAACTATCTTCACTTTCTCACAGGAAATATCTTCCTTTCGAAGCTCACGGATGAAAACTTGATAGTTTGTTTTTATTCTAAAATTCTGCATTATTTGCATGCTATAAAGTGAATTATGTGTAATACGTGTTATTATAAAATTATCAGTACATTCTCTTGAATAGGCTTTCATTTTAAAATGCATTCTACTTTTTACAGAGAACAATTTTTGTGCTTATGGAAGAGAGAACAAAGCAAGATTATATTCTACAACTTATACATCTACTGGCATGTCAAGAAGGTCTTTTTTTTCTTCTTAAGATATTAAAAGTTTTGTGAAGAGTTATTTTAGTAGAAGGTTTCATGGTGTTTCAAGAAACATAACATTCTTTGAAGAAGAAAATAGAAGGAGATGTTTTACTTGATAGTATATGAATTGGTTATAATATCCTGGAAAAATTGTTCCCGGCAAAGAATGGCAAAGAGAAAACCCTTACTTCTTGTATATCAACTGGATAAAAGGTAACATAAGTGTATTGATTACTGTATCATGATATAGATTGAAATAAATACTTGCTTAAATAAAATACTTGTTTTCACAGAACTAAATTGTTCGATTGTCTAGTCATGTCTAGTTCCCAAAGCAAAAAGGCTGTTTACAATAAGGTATTTATCTGACCAATACTTCTGCTGTCTCGGTGTCTGATAGTCAGGCTAATGTTGAAGTATGTGTTTTCATTATAATCAGTTTTGTTTGATATCTCATTAAATTCTCAAACACAATTTTCTAGTTCTCCTTTTAAAGATATCAATGTTTTCATCAGTAATGTCAAGTTCTAAGTAAAAATCAGTAAGATTTTTTTCTTGTCTTACTTCTTCTGAAATCAAGACTCTTCCAATCTCAAATTACTCAAGTTCATACTGTGTGCAATAAATTAAGTTTTCTGCTCAAATGAGAGATTATTGTGATAAATATCAAACATCACTTTGAATGAAATGCAGAGCCATGCAATCTATACTTAGTAATAGATGCCATCTTGAATAGGGTCAGAATAATTTTTGAAGCTAACAAAGAGAAGATAATTTGGAGCAGAAATAGCTAGTTAGGAAAAAAACCAAACCCTTGCCAAACAGGAAAAACCCCAAGAATGGTTCCTCTCAGTGTTATCTCAAATAGTAAAATCTGCTTAAGGACCTATTAATCATGGCGTGAAATGCTGCCCAATTTACATAACTGAGCAACAGAATATAAAATTTGAAGGAGGAAAGTGAACAATGATTAGGCGGCTTTTGTAAGTGACAATGAGCTTCCCTGTTTTCCCTGATTTTTTTAGTATATACCCGGTAATTTCACGCAGAATTTGGAATGTCTTGCAGAAGTTAGCTGGCACTTGAGTTTTTGTTTCTTATCTCTGTCATGCCCTTAATAGTGCATGTTGCAGGGGACAGAGTTCATCTTTGCCAGCCCCTGCAGGTGAACACTGGGAAGCTCCTCTCCCTTCAAAGCTGTAGGTTGCAGCTGTCTGAAGCCTGGACTGTGCCTGTGATGGTTGAAAGCCCACACTGCCAGCAGCAGCACTGACAGTCCCAGGCCCTCAGAGACTGGCCCCATTCCCAGGCACTCTGGTGTGTGTGTGTTTCCAGCACATTGACTGCACCTGGCATAGGAATGGGGGCACAGTGCCCTTCACCCTCCTGCAGCCTACTTACATTGTGTTTGCTGCGTTTCATTTCTATCAACATGATAAAAAGTCCCCTGACATTGCAATGGTTGCTGTACATGCCACAGCCACCTGGCACCTCGAGTACCAGCAGGAGGATGACCTGGATCTGTGCACTCCACAGGGACTCAGTCCCAGCCGTGGCAGTGACTGGGAACACTGTGACACTGGAAAAGGAAATTTGCACAGATACTAGTTCATATTTTCATTACATTTTGTCTTTAATTCGGGCAATTCATCTTCAGAATTCTCATAAGTTGCATAGTAACATATTTTTGTTGTATTTCCTTTGAAGATATTGGGATGAGTGCATCCAGTTACCAAAGGGATGATAAGGAGCAAATAATGGCTCACAGTTTAGCTTCTGACTGAGGCAAACCTGGCTGCATTGTTCACAGTTCCTTGCTGTTCAGAAGGTTATCTTGGCAATCAAAAAGGTGAAAGATTGTTCTCTTTTGTTGTGAAATGAAGGGTTTAGATTCTTTGGATCTTGTATTACGGATAATGTGGCAGAAAAAATATTACTTTTCAACAGAAAAAGTACATGCTGCCAATTTGCTTTAGGTTAGCACAAATAATTTGTTTCCTCCATTACCAATATAAATATTAGTGCAGGGACCGAAACCTGAATTTTTCCTGCCAATTTCTGGCTCTTTTAGACTGATTTTTAAAGTTAATTTTTAGCTTTCACTAAAGTTTTACCACCATCAGTAGGAAACTACTCTAAAAACAGTGATTCTGGGTTACAAATTGCTGAGCTAGAAAGACAGAATGTTAATATTTATTCTAAAGATTAATAATTGGAAAGCTTTTATTTGAGAGAAAGAACCTCAGAACTATTTCTCTTCACTGGTAGCTGGATTATATTATTATTTTAGGAAAGTAATATTGTAAATATTAGAAAAAATTGTAAACATTTGCATTCTATATATAGTTCCATGTCTAAAACTTGAATTTTAGCTTTGCATTAAAATATACACTGTCTAGAAATTGATCCTCTCTGTCAGGAGCTGGTAACATTTTTTTGAGCAACTAATAATTTAAAGTTTTGAATTGATTCTAAAAATGTCAGTAACAGACATTCTGTCCCCAGAATTACAGTATTTACATCAAGGCCACAAAATATTCCTTGCTTGGGCAGATGTAGTGACATGAGAGATCAATTTATTAATCAACCATTTACTAAAGTAAACCTTTTCTTACAACCTTTTTGTATGACCCCTTGAAAGAAATCTAGAGACCAATATGAATCACGGATTGTTATGTGACATTGATCGAGAACTTAAAGGCTCCCTAAATCAAAATCCTCTGCAGGCATATGATAAACCTTTAGCATGAAGGTTTCTGGATAAAGTCTCTATATCACTTTGAACAACATAAATATTTTGCATAAATATTAATTTACATTTTATTGCTTTTGTATCACCAGTGTAACAAGTGCTTCCAAATGCTCTGGGAGCAAATGATGAAGCAGATATTAAATGGGGTATGCAGAAATATTCTTTCTCAGAAAGTTGTCCCAAGCAACTGGTAAGGTGATAATGGATTAAAACCCGCAGTAGTAAGGAGCAGATGCAAACTGCCAGGAATGCAGATGTTTGTACATATCTGGAAAAGGTTTGATTTCTGCCAAAATTCTCTTTACTGCTTAGTCATTGCCCAGAATCGTCTTATTTGCTGTACAGGGCAAAGGAAAGAAAATAAAATCCTGAAAAAATACAGTCTTACAGTAGAAGGGAAAAGAAAAAGGTGTGAAAAAATGAGCCAGCTGGTTGAGGTGTCCCAAAATTGGTTCCATGTTTATGGGACAGTCAATGGTTTATCTGTAGTTGGACTGTAAATGACTGTAAGGTGTCTAAATAAATACTAGGACAAATTTATTTCCTCCTGTCCCCTTCATTTGCTCTCTTTCTGTGGCAATAAACCATAAGATCTAAGTATATTTCTGATAGCTGTAATTAGCACCATAATTTTTCTTAAGAGAGAACCACACCACTGAGCCAACCCCTCCTCCAAACTGTTGATTTTTGTATAAAAATTCTCATGTAGCCCAGAAAAACATCCTTGCAGCTAAGTAAATGGAAGTTCACTATCCTGCCAACTGGTGGTACTTGAAGAATCTGCCTTTGGGGTGGCTAATAACAAATCCTATGCAAAAATCACATCATCCTTGTATGTATCAAAGCTATTCAACACTGAGCATCCCTAACACTGACTACCCCAGGCAGGAAAGTGCACAGTGGGTATTAACTAACAAAGAGAGTGTTCATCATCTCTTATGCACAGAGACTGTGGGAGCTCGGCCTGTTTAGTTTAGAGAAGACTGAAAGGGGACCTCATTAATGCATATAAATTTCTCAAAAGCAGGTGCCAAGAGGATGGTGGCAGACTCTTTCCAATGCTGCCCAGCAATAGGACAAGGGACAATGACCATTAACTAAAACACCAGAAGTTTCACCTCTACATGAGGATGATCTTCTTTACATTGATGGTGGCAGAGCCCTGGAACAGGGCTGGAACCAGGGAGATCATGGAGTCTCCCTCTCTGGAGTCACTCCACACCCCCCTGGCTGCATTCCTATGTCACCTGCTCTTAGTGACCCTGCCATGTCAGGGAGGTTGGACTGGTTGATCTGCAGAGGCCCCTTCCAACCATAAAAATTCTGGAATTCTGTGATCACATGTCTGCTCACTGCTGGATGAAATACCATAAACATGAACAAGGTGAGGAGGTCTTGCTCTTTCAGAGGCCTGAAATGTCTCTCTTAGTGGCCAGGGGATGTATATTGCGCATATGATGTTTCCAGCTGGTACAAGCAATGTAAAAAGTAAGGTAGTTTTTTAGGCCAAGTTTTTGTTTGTTTGTTTTTGATATATGGAGGGCATACGGCATTGCAGGCAGAGTCTCTGCAGATCTCTGTTGTTGCTACAGTGTGGAGCTTTAAGCTGTTTACTTGGCCGATGTAGTTCTTCCTTCACACTTTGTTTCTGGTTAATAAGTGAAGCATCATTTCTGTTTTGCACTGGACAGACCCTGTGCCTCTCCCAGCAGCAGATGTGGAAGCAGTAGGGAGCTGAAGAGGGCATAGGGGCCATCAGCTGCAGAAACACCTGTCAGTAAAGTGGAACACATTGACCTTTCTGCTGGGATGCCAACAGTCCTGAGTCCTCAAGAACCATCCCCAGGCTGAAGCTGTAGGAACCTGCCAGGCGCCATTCTGGGTCTGCTCTGATGGACGCCCCTTCCAACGTACACATCATTTTCTGGAAAGCTGGACAAAGAAAGGGGCCAGAAGGAAATTTTTAAGAGGGCCAGCTTTTGTCTCTGTTGGTGTATAAAAGAAATGGTGAAGATATTTTTTAGCATATATCAGAAAGAGGACAATACGATATTTTTGAGAGGAGTGTAAGGAAGAATTTACACATATGATACCTCAACAGTTTGGAAGTCTTCCAGGGATGGATATTGTCTCTTGACCAGCTGCTGATCTTTCCCTTCTCCCCTTCAAATGCCTTCACAGTTTTGACCTCTATAAATCACTGGAACAGCTAAGTTCTTCAGTTGACATTTGAATCATGCTCATTTTAACATCAGTTAACATTTGTTGTCAGATACTTTTACCACACAACCAAAATTGAATCTTTCCCATACCATTCATGGTTTTCTACCTTTTCCTTTCTACCGCTTATTTCTTTCACCACATTTCAGCCCCAGAATCATCCTGACTGCCCTTCTTTGTATCTTTGCTGTCTGAAGATGTGCAGAGCTGCATGCCATATCCAGGAAATGTCACACTGTGAATTTATCCAAGGACCCAAGGAAAGAACACTCTCACTGTGTCTTTCCTAATAATTCTAAATGCTTCATTTTCCCCTTTTACTGCTGCAGGGCATTGAACTGACATTTTTTAAAAAGCCTGTCGTCAACGACTTTAAGACCTCTTTCCTGAGTATGTAAAACAAAGTAAGTTTTAACAATAGAGAAAAGAAGACAGAAATAGTTTATTAAAAACACCACAACTGTGAGGGACCAGTAGAAGTATGCGGAGAAGCTAAACATGTTCCAGTAAACAGTATTTACATCTGCAGCTATTTTCAGTTTTGCCACAGAATGTCTCCTGATGTTTTTTTTTTTTTCTTTTGAATGCTTTTTTCCCCTTTGGTTTTTTACTACTCTTCTTGGTGGATAGCTTGTTCCCACTGACTGATGAAACCACTGGAAGAAATCTATCTCATGCCTTTTCTCCAGTCTGGATGTTCCTTACCTGGGCAAGACCAAGAGCTGTCACCCACCCTGCCACTGAAATCACAAAATCCTATCTCTCTGTGGGTAAATGAGGGTGGCAGAGGAATGAGAGGAGAGTCACTGTAGGATCCTTCCTTCCTTCCTTCCTTCCTTCCTTCCTTCCTTCCTGCCTTTCGTTTCTTCTGTC